>WIGM01000539.1:0-30718 GCA_014235935.1 Colletotrichum musicola | reverse complement strand
GGGCAGCGGCGGGAAGGACAAGGCCGTCCGGCTGTGGTGCAACTAAGGGCTGCTGCTGCGACAACGAATTTCATGGCTAGGATGATTTGGATTTGGTTTCGGCATCGTAGAACGGATGCTGCGCCGAAAAGAATATACCCCGATTTATTTTTCGTCGTTCCAGCCTACACTCCTTTCCTCAGTGCCTCTCCAGCATTGCGCTCGATGTCTCCCTCCGTCTGTGGTATCTACATCTACGTCTTGGTTATGTGCCATATCCACGAATACTTGCTGCCCGCAGTAGGGCATGTCAGAGGAGCATCGAGGTACCCTGGCCCTCGAAGCTTGCAGAGTGGTGCTGTTCAGTCGTACTGCACCGTCCTCGGCCAGGGAAGAGGGAATAAAGGAGGCGGACGACGAGAGAGGAGGAAGGAGAAGGGCACAAGACGGCGTCGACGATCTTCGTCGTGTAGACAGCCATCCTACGCCTTCCGAAGGCGAGAGAATTACCCCGGGAAGATCCAACGCCGAATCAGAAACAACATCCCTTCAACTGCACTGATTCCTCTACGTTTGCTGTCAGTTGTCACATTGACACACAAATCATTACTAAATCAGTTTCTACTGGTGCCCTCACTGCCGTGCTCAATCTGGTCTGCGCCATCGTCACTCATCGTCGTCCTCGCACAATCCCCAGTGCTCGACTTCAGCCCGCATTAGAGGAACCCCTGTCAGCATTATGCCCTAGTACTGGTTCGTCTGGTCCTACAACATCCCTGTTTTTACTCCTCTGAGTGAAGACCCTTCCAACAGTTGGGTTTGCAATTCTCTCCATCGCGTCTCCATCACAAAGTAACCTCACAGAAAAAAAACCGTTTCTTTCCCCTGTTCATCTCCTTTTTTTTTTTCTCAAGTCACCCGGCCATTTCGGCCCAGTCTTCCATCCACTTTTGACATGTGGAGTGGGCTCTGCCTCACCAACCGTTTGAATGCCAAGAGAGGAGGGGGAAATCCTCATGTTTCTGAGAGTCAAACACTCGTGAAGAGGGAGAGGGGTGAGACGGCAGCGGCGGCGCATCTGGTTGAAGAATTTCTCCAGTGACCTATGGCCGGGCATGGCCCTATCAGGCCCTGGGTGATCTCTCCTGCATTGTAGCTCTCTGCAGGTCTCCCGAAACGGAGACGGCGGCGCGCGCTATTCGATCAATTCTCCAATGTCCACCCCTTCCGCCAACCCGGCAAGAGGGGGGTCAGTCTGCGCTCTGTAGAAAAGCAATGAGGGGTTGGCCGGGTCGCGAAGGCCGTATCGTCAACTTTGTGCCGCTGGTATGACTGGTCTGGAGGCCTCTGTGGGTGTGTGGATGCGAAGTGAGGGGGAATCAATCTAGAGCCCAACTCCTCAAGTCTTCCGCCACCTCGTTCACGATGGCGTCTTTCAGCGCGGCGAAGTGTGAACGGCTGACCAACGACGGTCGTACCAAAATATTCCGGATTATGCGGTCCCTCCTCTGACTCGGTTCCCTCGGGTACCACGTCGGCGACCAGCCGGGGGGACTACTATTAGCTAATTTGAGATGTGAAAACACCAAGCCGCCGGCAGAGCCAACGGCAAAACAATAACGAGAGCCCAACCCTTTTTCTAAACATCGTGAGTTTTTCGGAGGTGTTGTGTTGGGCACCGCCCCCCACCACCACAGAAATGCCTCATGGAAATCCCGTCGGTTGGAAAAATGTGACGAAGTCTAGGGCTTGCCTGCAACCCAACCGTGACTGCGGGAATATCTCTCGTCGGCCTGGAGCTCTAGGCATCTGCAATCTTGACTCTCCTCCAGTTAGAGCTTCCGCATCAACCCCGTGGGCATATCGACCAGAGAAAAAGAACGCGCGAGGGACGGGATGCTCAGATCCCCCATACTGCCGTGTCCCGTCCCCACAAGCGGGAAGCCCCCAGTCCGAGGTTCTCACATCCTAGCCGCGTCGTTGGCGCGGCTTACATCCCGTGTATCTCAGTCTCTATCCTTCACACGATTCCGAAGAAGATACCCAACCTGCAAAAAAGAAATACCTCTCGTCAACGGCCCCAAAAGACACGCTCCGCCCGCAAAGCCCCCCGACATCTCCCGATGGTGTAGTGGGCTTTCGTCCTTGCCTCTTCGCGACCGGCTACCATAGGCTAAATGTCAGATGGTCAAGACAGCCCTCTCAACCTTCAAAGACTACTACTATGTGTGTGCTATCGAAACTGGACGCGCGCGCTGTCAGAAACTAGCCCCAAAGCAAAGCGCCGGTCCTACTCACACCTCAGCCATTTTTGCATGTGCTGTTGGGGCAGGTTTGTCATAAATGACAGAATCTCTCCTCCTCACCCCGCCTCGTTTTGAAGCGGACTGCTGCCCTGATTCCATGACCACCAGCAACCAGGGCTGTGCCTCTCTCGCTGCTCTGGTCGCGACGGGAATCTCTGCACGACGACGCAGCAAGATCCCCCTGCATTCCGTGCTCCTGGCTCTGGTAACCGCGCGTTCTAGAATCGCCGACGGGTCGACGTCGGTTCACGAGAAAGAACGGCATGAACGAATTCGCTCACGAGCCATGGCAAGTGTCGTTTGCCCATTGGCGCATTTTCGGGCCGTCGGCCATAAGCGCGGCACAAAAAGGCCATGCGAAGAAACCTGACCTCTCTCTGCTAGGGGCGGCCCGGCCCCGTAGTTCCGCCGGAGAGCAGCGCTGGCGTCGTTTTCCCTTCGCTAGGTGTTCCTAGGACCACTCCCATGGCCATATGGTCCAGCGTCGCAACGACCATGGTCCTGCGCCCGCGAGCCAATGCGGGCTTTCCAGCACGCCGGTGCGGAATTCCTAGCCTAATGGAGATGGGGGATGATACTCCCCTCTTGCGGTTGGTGGGAGGCGGTTTGGCATTTGATAAGCGCGGCCGGAGGATCACAGGCAACGACGCCGCCGCCAAGGATCCGTTGGAGACTGTGCAAAGGGGGTTCGCATCGCGTTCTCGGCGCCCCGTCCTGCGAGATACCTCGGTGGTCGATGATTCGTCGGGGCATCTCTCAACGCGGACCAGAAATCTCGTGGCAGCCCACCTGTCTGGTGCAGGAAGAGGGAGAGCACGTTGCTGTCGCTTCGGGGATCGACGTGTTCTGTGGGAGATCGGACAGGGGGCGGCGACGATCAGTCTCTCGGCCTGTTGGTGGAAGGGAACGTCTTCCTGGTACGCGTCTTCCTTTCTGTTGGGAAAGGGGCCACGATGTGGTGATTTCGTGGGTGACCGCGGGCACGTATGCTCCCTGCAATCCCGGGCCGGTCAGTCCTCGCGATGTAGTAAGTATCCCGAGGTACTATTAAAGTAAGGAGAAAGCATGCGCCCCAGACTTCTTCCCCCGGAAAATGACGAGCCGCTCCACATGACGGACAGGAGGGCGATCTTAGCCAACTCCTTCCAAGAGGGACGATGTGGGGAATGAGATGATGATGCGACTTGCGCCGAGGAGCACCTGATTAATGAGAGAATCACCACAGTTCACGTGTTTCTTAGATCCGACGATGCCGGGCTGGGGCCGATACAACTCCGCTGGTCCGCGCGGGTGGAGACCGGCGTTCCGGGCGGGGGTTTGTGCGTCACCGGGAGCCTGCCGGTTCAGTCCATCAGAACACCTTACGCTGAAAGGAAAAAGAAACGAACTGCGTGCTTGGCTGCCGAGAGCAAGAAGGGAGTCAAGGACGGGGCGAACCTGCGGCTATCTCGGGTCTTGGGGTACCCCGAGGCACGGACACCGAAGGCAGAGACAGACGTACATGAGAAAGAGCATCACGGGACGCGCGTGCAGCGGCGGCAAATCTGACTGTAAAAGAACACACATTAGGTATTCGAAGGGAGAATATGAGTGATGATGGACTAATAATATCGCCTCTCTGTGTAGCCGAGAGCAGCCGTCGGTGCGACCCTGCTTCTTTCAATCATCACCTATCCATCATCATCGTTGTGCTCCGCCCTATCCTATGCCTGATGTGCACATGGCCCGGAATATTTCTCTCATTTGTGACTAAAAAAACTCTCAACTGCGGTTCAAGCTTTCGCGTCCACACCAAGAGATTGTCAGACCTAGACCGGCCGGTCCAGGCTCTTTCTGTCTTCGCTACGTACCTTGGCCTGTTCGGATCCGTTCGAGTGCAGCGTCGCACCGGAGTGACCAGCTCCCTCGACCATCAGCGAAGTTGCCGTTTGCTCATCGTTACCTCATATGAGACCCTCTCTTCGTCCCGTCTGAGAGGATATCGGCGACGGCTGACGATCCTTACAGCCTTGCCCTACAGCGTGTGTGTGAGTGTGAGTGAGAATGAGAATGAGAGTAGGTGAGTGAGTGAACGAGGTGAGTCTGATACGTTCGTGTGAGTGTGTGCGCCAGCCACTTAAGCACTTTGGCGCAGAGTAAAAGCGCAACGGCCATCGAGCAGGATGGGATGGAGGGGATGGGACGAGATGGTGATGGGTGTTGTCTGGGAGCATCGTTGCTGGCATCATGTGCCCATCCTCTTCTTCCTTCTCCTCGTCGACCCCTCTTCTTTCTTGCCTCGTCCCGGCCAGATTGAGGGGAGACGCAAAGCCTAAACACCACCACCACCACCACGGAACACCTTAACCACCATTACCTTCTTCACCACCACCACCATCTGCAGTTCCCGTCGTGTTCTTCAGCATCACAGCCACCACCGCAGCTGCCCGACGAGATTCGGCACGTCCATCGGCCTCCCGTCGCGGCCAATGGTTCGCTGATGCCACCGTGCCAGCGCAACGAAGGGGGGGGCCAAGAGATGATGCAGATACTGCCTCTACATGATAGGTAAGGCGGAAGAGAGCATACGTGGATGTGTCAACGGTAATGGGTGTGTGGTGGTTTGAGATGCCGCACCTGCCTTTGCATCTGGCAGCGAAACTCTGCGTGTTATCCCGTCCATCCATCTCGCCCATGGAGGCCCAGCCAGCCATGTTGCATCAGCTGCTCTCGTCCTGTCCCTCTGAAGGACCCCTGCTGGTGGTGGTGTTCTGTGTCTGGCCTTCTGGGGCTGGTATGCTGCAGCACGGCATCCCTGTCACTCCGGAGGGTTCCTCTGAGGCCCAGAGTTTCCAGAGTTCGAGTCTCGGCGCGACGGATGCCTCTCGGTACGTACTGCGCCGTTCAGAGTCCAGTGGTTTTTTGCAGAATGTCACCAGCAGGTAGTCAGGTACCAAAGTACCAAAGTACCATGGTATTTCCTGTGTCTCCCATTCTCGTCAACGGGAATGGAATGGGAATCCGCCGTCGCGTCTGCTCTGCCTTGCGTTGCGTTGCTTCGTGCGTTCCAATTCCAATTTCTCCCGAATTCTTTTGCCTTTCACACCGGTAGTGCACTGTTGCATTGCTTCTCCCGTCGTTCCCGGGGTGCCGCCTCTTAAAGATAGGTTATGTCCCGTCCCTTCCTCGATCTTCGATTCCGTCGGGTTCCTCGTCCCTCTTGCATCCCCACACCAACAAGCTGCTTCTTCTTGTCTATTCCTTGATTCTTCCACACACCTACCACAAGGTGCACCACCAGATAACGCATCGTCGGATTCTTTCCACCGTCGGACCAAAACCTCCTGGAGGCCCCATCACCAAACCCCGGGACGTGAGCTCCGACCCGCCCCGTTCCCCGTCACTTCGGGTTCCGTCATCTCTTTTTTTTTTTTTTTTTTGCTGGGCCCCCCGTGGCGTATCCCGGCAACCCGCCTGCGCCCCTCTCTCCCTACCTCGTCCGTGGGACCTGGGTCGAACAACGTGGTGTACCCTGCTTTGGGCGCCAACTTAAAACGACATCAACACCACGAGAAACACGCGGGACTCGGCGAAACGAGGAGAGAAAAAAAAAGAGGGACCCACGGTGCTGGTGACCAGACACGAAACGCGCTTTTGGAAGATCAGGGGAAGAAGGAACAACGACATCCATTGAAGAGAGGAAGAAAAAAAAAAAGAATCGGCTACACAAATTATTACTCGGTTCCTCGGTACAGCTTACCTCACCTTACCCCAAGCCTCATTTTTTTCTCCCACGGGTCTAGTCCCAACCGCAACAGCACCGAAGCCCGCCAACAAAACGAAAAAGGCAATCACGAACAGGCAGACGGTCGAATCATAGCAGGCGGCGCTGTCCGGTTCCGTGTCTTGGGTCCTTGGGCGGCGTGCAGTAGGTGTCGCGCCCTGGTGCATTAGCTCCTCCAATCTGACGCCTCCAGAGCAGCTTCCCGATATAATACGCTACGCTACGCTACGTAACTACCTGCCTTACGACTCACCTTAGCTACAGCTCGGTCAGCTACTGCTGCGTGGCTGGTGCCTTCCTCCCAATTACGTCAGAGGACGTTCCTGGCCGTTGGGTCGACTGGATACCGAAAAGCAGGAGCATCTCAGGTACGTTGTTGCCGTGTTTGCGGTCGTGTACACAGACAGGTACGCATGCCGTCACAGTGAGGGCATTCCCCATCAACCCTCTGTTTTTCTCCCTTTTCCTCTGGGTACCTACCTGCGGTACAGTACTTGAGTAGGTAGGTACCCACGGATTGGAAGGCTCTAGGCGCCTAGCATTCTTTCCATGCTCTTCTGCCCCAGCCAAGCCCGTCCTCTTCCTCCTCCGTCCAATCGCCCGCTGGGCCGATCCCACTTTAGCACACCCACACCCAAGTACCTCAGGTACCTCGGAACCTCTTTTACACTAAGAGCATCCGTACCACCACCACCATCTTCGCTGCACCTTTCACTGCTGCAGCACAGCATTCACCACCCATTCCCGCCTCACCCATTCGTCCGTCCGGTAGGGCAGGTCCACTTTTGGAATATTCTCGAGGAGGAGGACGGGACGAAGAGGAAGAGACAGAGAGAGAGAGGGAGAGAGAAAAAAAAAGATTGTGTACGGAAATAGGACACCAAAGAAAACAAGAGAAGGAAACATCACGAGAATCGGCAAAGCACCTATTCCTAGTCCTAGGCAGGGCAAACAAACGCCCGCCGCCCCTCCCCCTCCTCTCCCCCGATCGATCTCGCGCATCTGCATCGGCCCTCCTCTGACGCATGCGCCCACCTCTTGTCACCTACACTATTACTCTCTATTCTCTGCTCTGTCTCTTTCTCTCCCCGTCACCCCCTGCAAAAATTACGCAAGGCGTACTATTATCCGGCAACACTGGCTTTGCTCCCGGAGAAAAAGCTCAACGCTGACGACCTTACGACTGACACAGAAACCTTGGAACAGCTCTTTATTAGCTGCTCCTTCCTCTTCCTGCTTGCCCTGCTACTAAGTTCAGAGTACCCGCACCACACGCTGTTACTTATAGGGGGAGCTGAGACACTGAAAAAGCTTTCTGGGTGGCTTTGAGCACCTTCCAAGTTCCAAACCCAATCAGCACCTTCCCGGTCCCAATTTGCTGGTATTCGTCCGCCTCAGCCACACTCCTTCGACTTTCTCCCGCGTTACATCCATCCTCCTCTACCTATTATCCTTCTTCGCCTCCATCCTTTCTCAATTTCTCCCTCCCTTCGCAACCCTCGCGGATTCCGTCCACCGGGACGCACCTTGCTTCATTCCACCATCCATCTTAGCCTAGAGCTCGCCCAGCCGAGCGCTCCCTGTCGCCTGGCGATCCCTCCCAATCTCGAATAAACCGCCGCCGCATCCTCGTCTCGCCCCGGTCGAAGCGCCTCCACATGTTCTGCTCCACGGACAGCTGCTAAAGAGCTCCCGCATCCGCTGCCTCCACCTCCATCTCCATCTGATCCGGCTCCGTCGCCCGCACCTCGACTTTCCAGCTTCACCTTCAGTATCTACTTTGACTCTCTCCCTCCCTGCCTTCCGCCGCAGTCTCCCACCTCTTGTGGGATACCGTACGTCTCTACACATACTTTAACGGGTTAATTCCCAACCAGACTGCCCAAGATGACGGTCTTTATCGCATCACTGTGAGTCCCCCGCAGTCCCGCTCTCGAATTGAGAGGAGGTAAAAAAAAAAAGGAAGAAAAAAAATTACCCTCTTTGCCCCTCCAAACCCGGTTGGCAGCAACCCACGATGCATGCATGCCCTGCGCCAAAACCCCTCCTTGGGCGCATTCCGGGAGCAGCGCTACACGTCCACGACAGAGATTTCGCTTGCCGCACTGCCGTCCGCGAAGGCATTGTTCTGACATTGCGACTCCAGATTCCTCCCCAAAACCGTCCACTTCGCTCTACCCGGCACCCCGAACCGGGCAGACCCTTTGCGCCGCACAAGGACTGGCAAGCCCCAGCGCCCCGAGGCCGACCGCCAGCCGAGTCTGTTCAACCCCATTCGCGACATCACTCCCCCGATCACCCCGACCGAGGAGACCCCCGACAAGGACCTCTTCGCGAACGAGGATGGCTTCCGCATACAGTTCCCCGAGGAGGACGGCAAGCTGGGCGCGCCCGTAGACAAGGGCTCCCCCAAGTGGGGTGCCCGAGCAACCCAGCCCAAGTCGCGCGCGAGCTCTCCTCCGCCCGCCATCATCGCCGAGCACAGCCGTACCCTCGAGAAGGCCAGGGAACTCGGCCGCCAGGGCATCACTCAGCCGCGGCCCCTTGCCAGGAGCGACAGCCACGACCGCGTCTTCGCCCACGCCGACTGGCGCATCATGAACGCCGATCAGGGCAACGGCGGCCTGCGCAACGCCGCCGAGGCCGCCGCCCGTGACGGCAAGCTGGGAGACTACACCTGGGTTGGCACCCTCGGCATGCCTACCGACGCCCTCGAGGGCACCCAGCAGAAGCAGGACATCGAGGACAAGCTTGCCACCGAGCACGACATGCTGACTGTCTTCACCTCGGACAAGGACTTTGACGGCCACTACTCCCACTTCTGCAAGCAGATCCTGTGGCCCGTCTTCCACTACCAGATCCCCGACAACCCCAAGAGCAAGGCCTTTGAGGACCACTCGTGGAAGTACTACGTCAACGTCAACCAGGCATTTGCCGACAAGATTGTCAAGAACTGGAAGCGCGGCGACGTCATCTGGGTCCACGACTACCACCTGCTCCTCGTCCCCGGCATGGTACGCAAGAAGCTGCCCGACGCCAAGATTGGCTTCTTCCTCCACGTCGCTTTCCCCTCCTCCGAGGTCTTCAGGTGTCTGGCCGTCCGCAAGCAGCTGCTCGAGGGCATGCTCGGCGCCAACCTGATCGGTTTCCAGATCCACGAGTACACCCGCCACTTCCTCCAGACCTGCAGCAGGCTGCTGAGCGTCGAGGCTACCACCGACGGTCTCCAGCTCGAGGACCGCTTCGTCGACGTCGTGAACCTGCCCATCGGCATCGACCCCGTAAGCCTCAGTGAGCACCGCATCGACGACGACGTCAGGAAGTGGGTCGAGATCATGAAGGAGCGTTACCAAGGTAAGAAGCTCATCGTCGCCCGTGACAAGCTCGACCACGTCCGCGGCGTCCGCCAGAAGCTGCTCTCGTACGAGCTGTTCCTCAACAAGAACCCCGAGTGGCGCGACAAGATTGTCCTCATCCAGGTCGCCCTCTCGGGCAGCGAGAAGTCCGACCTCGACGCCACCGTCAGCGACATCGTCACCCGCGTCAACTCGTCGTGGGCCAATCTGGCCTACCAGCCCGTCGTCTACCTCAAGCAGGACATCGACTACCCCCAATATCTCGCCCTGCTCACCATGGCCGACGCCCTCATGATCACCAGCCAGCGCGAGGGCATGAACCTGACGTCTCACGAGTACCTCTTCTGCCAGGACGGCGAAGTGTTCTCCGAGAAGAAGCACGGCTCGCTGATCCTCTCCGAGTTCACCGGCACGTCTTCGCTCTTCGGCGGCAACGAACTCTCCGTCAACCCATGGGACTACCGCCAGTGCGCCGACGCCATCAAGAAGGCCCTCGAGATGCCCGACGACGAGAAGGAGCGCCGCTGGACCGCGCTGTACTCGGCCGTGATGCACCACACCGGCTCGCACTGGTTCAGCGAGTTCCTGTCCCGCCTCGACCGCGTCTACGACGAGCAGCACAAGCGCGACCAGACGTCCGTCCCGCGCCTCAACGTCAACGCCCTGGCCCAGAGGTACCGCCGCAGCGAGCGCCGCCTCTTCATCCTCGACTACGAGGGTACCCTGGTCAGCTGGGGACCGATGAACCAGATCATCCCGGTCAGCCCTCAGGTAAGATCCTCACCCAACCAAACTTGGCTAACGCATCTAACGCCAGCAGCGAACCCTCGATGTGTTGAATGACCTCCTGCTCGACGAGCGCAACACCGTCTACATCATGTCCGGCCGCCGCCCCGAGGAGCTCGACCGCCTGTTCCGCCGGGTGCCGAACCTCGGCCTGATCGCCGAGAACGGCTGCTTCCTCAAGGACTGCGGCCGCAGCGCCTGGACCGAGATGGCCGACCGCGAGCAGATCTCCAGCTGGAAGGAGTCGGTCAAGGGCATCATGACGTACTACCTCGAGCGCACCCCCGGCGCCGAGATCGAGGAGCGCCGCTGCAGCCTCATCTTCCACTATAAGAGCGCCGAGGACTACGAGTCTGCGGCCCGCCAGGCGTCCGACTGCGCGAGCCACATCAACGACGCCTGCGAGGAGCAGCGCGTCCACGCCATCCCCCTTGATGGTTCCATCGTCGTCGAGCCCATCGACTGGACTAAGAGCACTGCCGCCGAGAAGATCTTTGACGACCTGCGCATCCACATGGCCCCCGACGCCGAGCACAAGAGCCCGGTCGACTTCCTCATGGTCGTCGGCGACGGTCGCGAGGACGAGAAGGTCTTTAGGTGGGCCAACAACCTCGGCGATGAAAAGGTCGTCAACGACGTTGTCACCGTCAGCCTGCACAGCCGCAACACCGAGGCTGGAGCCACCCTGACGCAGGGCGTGAGCGGTAAGTTGGACCCTTGTTTTGGTGCATGAGGCCCGAGCTAATAATACCAGGTGTTCTGCTCGCCCTGCAGAAGCTTGCCTCAATCTAAGAGGCCACCACGAAGCATTGACCAATGCGACCGCGGCCACGCCGCCAGCGAAGACGCCACCATCCGGCGCACACTGCAGTTTTGAATTATTCGCGACCCGGCTTTAACACCGGGCAAATGATACCACAGTGGGTTAAGCAGCATTAGGAAGGAACCAAGACGGGAAGGACGGGAAATGCGATGGCGTACAAAATTTGGGCAGCTGGGACTTTCCTTTTTTTTTTTTTTCCTCTTCCCGTCTATTGAGAAACGAATTTGCGAGTACTTGGGAAACGATGACGAAACTGCATTGGGAAAGCATGCATCGAGCACATGCATTATCATTAGGGGGGCGACCTCCGCCGTGGGACACAATTATTTCATTAATGTCTTTTCATTGTTTACTTTTCCTGTTTCCTTTACGCATCTCTTGTTTTCCGCGTCGTTCCCGAGTTCTCTTCGGAACCGCACACGCGCGCCTGCTCGCGCATCACGAGTAACGCTTGGTTTTCCATGATGGAGCTTGCGATGTGAAAGGCTTTGTCACTTGTGACGCTGCTGCTTCTGCCGTTGCCGTTGCCGTTGCCGTTGCCGTTGCCGTTGCTGCTTGCGATGGCATGCGCCGAAGGCGCCCGCCGTAGGCTTCCAAGCCGACTGACCAAGAGACAGGGTTAGGAAGTATTTCCTCCATCCGCGCTCCTATTCAACGCCCTACTCTCCTGTATTTCTAACCTCCTTGTGTATTTTGTATGTTTTTGAGGACATTCTGTGTATAATAGTATGGTGGTGAGAAGATTAGCCGAGATTGGGTCAAGATTAGACGGAAGAGACCATTTTGTGTTGGGTGGGTAGAGGCAGGTAGCATTTATACCAACTGGCATCATGCATCTCAGTCGGCTTTTTCGCAGCGCAGCAAAGACCCATGTAAATGGCCCTTCAAGGCGGTGTAGTATTGGGGCTTTGCCGACGTTAGTCACGAGTATGTGGACAGATTATCGATCGATTCCATTCAGATCCTAGTGATGGTGTTTTACGGAGACGCGGAATAATTGAGCGGTGCTGGACAGTGGAAGTAACGGACGACGGTAATGCGTTCATCCTGAGAAGCATTCTCTCGACCTCTGTCACACAGAGAATGAAACCCGCCTCCGTCCCTGCACGTCACCATCGACATCTCGTGTGAGCCACGAGACAGTTCTGCGACTTGTAAGTGGTCTTGTGTACAGAATTTGTGATGTTTGATAGACTTGTGGTAATTTATACGTGCAAAATGGGTCTGTGAAGTAAAGTTTAGTGGTGCTGGGGGAGGGATTCAATGATAGTCGGTTGGAGTAATAGTATTTTTACCAATTTGACGCCATGTAGCTAAGCTGTGCACCCTTTACCCGCGCGGCCGGCGTGTTGTCATCGCTTCTGATCTGACCGAACTAAAGCTGTTCGGGCGCGAAGCGCGAGTAGGATACGCCAGCACTGACTGGGAGCAGCTGGAGAGGAGTACCAAGCCGACTCTACTCGCCCAAGCTCTTCTGAGGAGTTGTCGTGGAATAGGCGCGCGGTGCTGGACGGTAGAGATACCGGACGATGATATCGGACTAAGTCAAACGAGGTGTTTTCTGCCTTTGGATAGGCCTCGATTGAAATCGGCGTGGTTTCCTTCTGCTTCGGCAGGTAGGATCACCAGAGGAAAGTCTCAATGGCTGTGGCGGAGTTGGATCAAGACGACGAGGTGTGGAGTTGGAAAATTTGCTGGGATTGAAGCTGTTCATAAAGACCCGGTGACAGGATTCGTGCAGTGATGAGTGCCTGTTTTGGGTTCCTGCAGTTGAGGTGAAGTAAAGTCCGAAATTTTCGGGGGTTTGAATGCCGCCGACGGACCGTTGTGACATACACTCTCATATACGAGTTGTTGGGACCACTGCGGTTGTTTGCTACCAACACACGTACACATACACACCGACTCGTTCACCATGACAATCATCACCAAGAACGACGAGGCCAACGATTGCGCCTTCACATCCCTAGGAAACAATATATTCCTCTACGAACCCGCAGAGCCGCGCGCAGCTAACGACAACAGCCCGGGGTTGGTCGTGCTATGCACCTGGCTCGGCGGCTCCACGACGCGGCGCGTGGGGAAATACGTCGCCGGATACCGGGCGCTCTTCCCGCATGCAAAGATCCTTCTCATACGGACCGTGTTCGCAGATATATCCCTGCGTTCGTTTGCGTCGATCAGGGCGCGGCTTGCCCCAGCTCGGGATGTTATTATCGAATCCTTACAGAATGGGGCGGAGATCATGATGCATGTGTTCTCTCACGGGGGGTGTAACACCGCCATCCAACTCGCGGACGCAGTCGCCGAAAAAGCGGGGGGCTTGATGAGGGAAGGGTTGAGGGTTGGGGTGTTTGACTGCTGCCCTGGGGACGGGAGTTTCGCCAACGCATACGAGGCTGCTAGCCTCTCGCTTCCGGAGAGCATGGCCGCGCCGGTGAGGGTCGTAGGCAAGGCGGTTGCGTATATGGGCGTGGCGGGGATTACGGCGCTTCAGAAATCGGGATGGATGGCTTCGATTGAGGATATGAGACAAAGATTGAACGAGGAAGATCTTTTTGGGAAGAGAGCGAGGAGGTTGTATCTGTTTTCGAAAGGGGATAGGGTCGTTCCTGAACGGTGTGTTAGGGAGCATATACGAGAGGCGAGGGGGCAGGGGTACGATGTTGGGGGGGTTTCGTTTAAGAGGTCGGAGCATTGCGCGCTTGTTACTGAGGATGCGGGACGGTATTGGGGGGCTGTTAAGAGTTGTTGGGCTGGGGAGGCGATGCCGGAGATTGGAGGGGAGTCGAAGCTTTGAGGGGATTGGTGATGTCGTTGCTGGTTGAGGAGTGCTTCGTCTTTCCTCGTCATTGGTGTCCGAAGAGTTCATTCTTAACTCGAGTCAAGATAAATAATAGTGTGACAGGAGAGAGCTGAGGATTCTGAGAATATACTAGGTAAGGGTTTAACATCTTGGAGCAGGCCTTTTCTACGGGTTAATTAACATGGACTCAATAATCTGATCGTTTACGGGTCACTAAGCACGGAGCTACAACGCCTTAGCCGCTGGGCATGAGGTGTTCATCATCAGCGGTTCCTCGGGCCCGGCAGATTTCTCTTGGGATGGTATCTATGTAGAGTAGTGGTGGTGTGCATCACCCTTATCTGAGCACAGAAATAAGCATCTCCTCTAACGGGGACGAAACATACAAAATCGTTCTCTCAGCTATTGACGAGACTTCGGTCCCACAGTCTGTCCACGAGCCATTGCACAGGATACTGCTTCGGCGATATGGACTCTGGAAGGAAGCGGTACCAGTCAGATAGGTCTCTCGGCGTCAGTTTGTTTGTCGCCTTCACGCAGTCCCAGTATTCGGGATAGAAGCCACTCGATTCCCAGTCGATGACGCCGCGAACTAGTAGGGTCCCGTCCTCGCTTCGAGACACCATGACATTCGCTGGGCGGATGTCGCCGTGCGTGAAGACGCACTTTGCCGGCGAAGCTGGCATCAGGCTGCGCAAGATACCAGCGTAGAGGGGCGATGCAGTCTCTGAGCCGGCGAAGATGAAGTCTTCGAATCGTTTGACAACCATAATTTGATCAGGACTGCGACGGGTACCTCGCCTCGAGTCTGCTACTCCGGTCTCCCGCACACCGCCTCCCGCACACCGCCTCCCGCACACCGCCTAGCGGAGTGTGATCTGGGTGGGGAAGTGTGACCTCAGCTTGGAAAGCAGCGTCTCGAGCTGAGAGCTGATGTTCTGCTTTTCAAAATTGTCAAGCTGGGGCCACATCGTCTCCAAGGTAACGCCCGGGATGAAGCTTGTGAAGAGGAAGTAAAATATGTCGTGGCATATTACGCCGTGTGGCTTCGGAGCGGGAAAATCGGGTAGATGCTTCTGAAGATAGCACAGCGATTGGTGTTCGGTCAGAGCAAATGATTCATCGCTTGTGACCTTGACAACGATGTCATCGCTCAGCCGAAAGACCATGACAGATGCTGTCCATGAGCTTTCGTAGATGACCTCACTCTTAGCCAGCAAGCTCACAAGCCCGGCGGAGAGGTCCTCGTAGGGTTGAAAGAGCCCATCCAGTTCATCGGACAGCTCGGATACAATGGTCGATGAGACGGCGATATCATGTCTTGAACGGATGTCGCCGTCTGGATAGTAGGGCTTGGAGTCTGAAGTTCCAGGCGTTGAGATCGATTGTGAGGTGGCTACAATATCTCGAATCAGCAATTACTGGCTAACCTGGACCAGGACGTGTCAATGTCACCAAAAGATGCGAACGATCGCAGAGTTGATGAGTACTTGGAGAGGAGGTTTGTGATGTCAGCCTCCGCATCTCTCGCAAGCTCTTTCTCGAGAGACCTCAAGACCTTTTGGTTGTATCTAGCCGCAGGGCTACGGCTGTTCACCTTGGTCTCGCGATTCTTGGGCTGCATGGCCGAGATCGAGAGGGAAGGCCGTGAGGGACCTTCAGACTTTGGCGAGACCATGGCAGCGTGACACAAGCTCGGACCAGCTTCGCCGTGGCAAATGGAAGTGGGGAAATCTACGGGAATTAGTAAGGCGTAGATAGAAAGGGCGAGCTGAGCGGAAGGGAGAAGGTAGTAAAAGAGCAAACTGAAGGATTCACAAGGACCGTCATGACTATCCGGCCATCAGTACTTTGGTTTGCTTAATCAGCATCTCGGGCTTCTGAGCCCTTCCTCAACGTCTTCTTGTCATAACACCATGTGCGAGGAAGCATGGTAACTTGCTACCTCCCGAGGGTGGCCTTGTTGCTTGCCCGTACAAACGGACGGATCGAGCCCAGACTATGGGAACAACCCCACCAAGGGGCTCTTCGGTCGTTCGCTTCAGCTGACCTTCAACGTTTTTAAGCCAATGAGGAAGAACCTTCCAATCAGACGGCTTACGGGTACGCCAAGCAGGCAATCTCTCCAACTACACATCACCTCCTCAAACTATCTCCCGTGCGCACGATGACGAAGCCCTTGCCTCTGCCGTGGGCACCGACGCCTTCAGGCTGGTCAAGATCCGACAAGAAGACGACTCGCATCAAGCGATCATCACGTCTAGCGACGCCGCGCCCCGGATCGACTTGCAAATCGAGACCTTCCCATTTGACCAGAGACCCGAGTACTATGCGCTGTCGTACACGTGGGGCCCGGCTGATCGCGAAACCGAGGAGACGGACGAGATAATACAGATCGCTGTCAACGGAGATGAGTTCTTTGTCAGACCGAACCTCCACGACGCCCTGCTCCAGCTAAGGAGCAGCTACTCAGGGAGGTGGTTCTGGATCGACGCCGTCTGCATCAACCAGGACGACCTCGCGGAGCGCTCGACTCAGGTCGCTACTATGAATGTCATCTACACCAACGCGACCAGGACTGTCGCTTGGATCGGGAAGCAAGGACCCGGGTTTGGGAGGGCGGTCGAGATTATTGAAGACTTCGTCACAATGACAGAAGAGACCCTGGCGCCCACGTCCTTTGCGGACTTTGTGAAGAAGCCGGACCCAGGGCTTTTGGAAGCGGCGGGATATCCCGCCCTGACCTTGGAGGATTGGAAAGCTCTCCAGGACGTAATTCGGCAAGCGGTGGTTCTCCAGGCTCTAGGTCGTGCAGGAGGTCGTCCTCTCACCCGATGTAGACGTACTTTGTGGGGATGTTACGGTGCCCTAGCACTTTCTCGAAGTCTCTACCATTGCGTTGAACGTCTCGGGGTGTTACCATCGCGGCTTGTTCGAGTTTTCGGCCGCATCATATCACGTCTGGGGCGTCATGGGAGCTGCATTTATTTGCTCAATCAAGGCCGTGACCCAGACGCCTTTTTGGCCAGAACCACACGTGGCGGAACAAATCCTGCTGGACCTAATGATGAAGATGAAACGATTTGATTGCACGGACGTTCGGGATCGCTTTTTCGCGGTGTTCGGCATCCTGAAGCACGCCGCAGCCACCCATGACTTCGAAATCTCAACGTTCAGCGTGGACCACAGGGCATCCGCTGAAGACGTCTTCTGCGCGCTGGCGGGGAACATCATCATGGGGACCGGAAGGTTGGAGCTCATGCGCTGGACGGGCAAGACGAGATCCCAGCTGCAGGGCCTCCCTTCCTGGGTTCCGGACTGGAGCATACCCACGGCGAGCCTTTCGAAAAGCTTGCTCGTGAGGTCAAGGGATGCCTCCAAAAGTACAGAAATGGCCGATAACGGGATCGAGGTCCGCGACGGGAAGCTGCGCTGCCGGGGGCTGAGAATCGCTGCGATCACGGAGCTCATAGACGATCGTGGGTCGACGTCCCATTACTGGCCGCCCATGCAGCGCTTGCTTCTTATTCTTGACAGATTGGAAAAGTCGTATCCTTTCACTGGGCAGCCCAGGGTGGAAGTATGTGGCGGACCATGCTGCATAATCAACGTGTCATACCACCGCGAGACCTGGACGACGATACGGAAATGAAAGCACTGTTAGAGAATTCTTCGTTCACAGGGCCGCTGAAAGAGCAGAACTGATCGCACAAGATGATCCCAACTCACTTGCAGGCTTTTCGGAAGAAGTGGGACATATTGCAGCAACGGATGACTCGGGATTGTTCCCGTCGTTGGGTGACGTGGTAGAGCGGAGGAGACTCATGGCTCGTGTAGGTCTGAATGCCACGTCTGACTATTCAGACTGGCCTTTGCCGTCGGACGAAGAAGGGAAGCAGTTGATCCAGGACTGGAGGGACAAGCAGAGGAAGTGGCTATTAGAAATGGCGGTGTCAATGGTAGATAGGCAGTGCACTTTCTTGGAAGGCGGCTATTTGGCTAATGTGTTGAAAGGCGCGGATGAGGGGGATGAGATCTGGATTCTGCAAGGTGCCAGTGTACCATTCGTCTTGAGGAAGGGAGAAAACCGAGGGGAGTGGGTTAATATTGGGAACGCCTACGTTCATGGAATCATGGACGGCGAGGCTATCACGGATGACACGGTGTGGGAGGACATCTGTATCGTTTGATTGCCAAGGCAGTTGCTCAGATATAACTGTCTTTGAAGTCTGTAAGAAGCCTGTCTACCTATTTTGACTGGATATTCTAACTTATGTAGCCTAACTGCTGTAATCGTTGTCGTCGCCGTCGCTCTCTACCACCATTGGGCTCTGTTGTTGAATTATTACTCTAATATCCTCAGACATCCCCATTATTAGTATTATAGGTACATAAGTAGTTCAGACAGCCGGGCTCAATAATCTTCGTTACCTAAGGTACCAGCTTGCGCCACTTTCGCGAATGGCAGTCGGAAAATCCAATTCAAGTTAAGCTTTTGCCAACGTCCCAACACAACGTTGCCGATCTCACCATACGTCTCCATTCTCTTTCCTTCGACCTGTGTTGTTTTCTTGAATCTGTCACCACCAACGGCTCTCTCCAACCTCCTGGGTCAACGGGACTGCTTCGAAAGCCTGCTGCTGATATAGGAGAGCCCGATCAACGTGGTTTGTCACCTCCATCCTTCTTTCCCGTTCCGAGCTCCTTTTCCGCTGACGCCTGCACTTCCAGACCAGATTCCTAAAACACACTCGAACGTTCACCATGCCTAGCGAGAGCCCATCCCCGCCCGAACAACACCGTCAAGAAGGCCCGCGGCCTGTTGACTTCAACATGTACCGCATGTACCGAAGCGCCATCGCTGAAGGCATCATCTACAGCCTGATCCTCTCCGCATCGACAGGGGTCGTCGCCTTCTACTTCTCGATTGTCTTCGGTTCCCTGGGGGTGATCTCGGGTCTCGCCAAGATCCGTCCATTCCTTGAAACGACCCTTTACGCGGGCCTCTGGGCCCTCACGGCACGCCCGTCTCTGGCCCTCGCCGGCTGCGTCGTCCGCAGACGCTACAAAGCCTACTCCGTCTCTCTCCCCGACTTGAACCCCTACGAGGCCGAGAACATGCCAGTGAGATGGTGGTTCGAGCTCTTCTGCTTCCTGGCCAACTGCAATCACTACATCTTGCCCGACCCCGAGCTCTACTTCCGTTGGGTCCTGTATTCGCTCGGAGCTGTTGGCGAGGAACCTTCCTCTTTGAAGCTGGGGACGATCGTACCCCAGGAGCGCGAACAGCTGCGCGTCTTCGTCCGCAGGTATCGTGAGGTCTCTGAGGAGAGCAGCAAAAGATGGGCGGAGGGCTACTCCGGCCTCTGGTTGCCGCCAATGCCCATCAGCCTTTACCTGATCGAGGCCGTCCACTATCTATGCGCCCAGGTAGCATTATCGCGTCGCGCTCAGGCACGGCTTGACGCTGCGAAACACTCCGGACGTGCTACGATCTTGCAAGGAATTGCGAACGGCCGCCCGGCAGCTAAAGAGAAAGAAGAAGACATCGAGAATGACGCTCCTCCAAGCGTTTCAGGGGTCGATCGCCTGTACGCAGACTGCTGCTTTTTCTTCAAGCTGTATGCCTTGTGTTTGGCTTATCCTTTATTAAGGACCGTTGGAGACATGTTAGCGGCTTTTGGACCGCTGCTCGGGGTTCCTTCTTCGTTTGAGGAATGGTACGATCTCTACGTGCAGCCAGGCGCTGAGACGGGAAGCAATGCCGGATTTTCTGACAACAGCCTACAAGATTGCTCGCCTCAAGCATAATAGTTGCGGGGAGGAGGCGTGGGCGGCGTTCTGAGGCGCGCCTTTGAACTGTTGAAAGATGTGCAAGATATCAAGATGAATGAGGCAGTTTTGGAGGTCCCGGGAGCTGAACGAAGTAGTTCTGAGATGCTACTACAGTTTAAAGAACTTGGTTTGCAGGTGGCCGACAGTGGTTGAATTCAATGCTTGACGCGGGTGCATTCTAAGAGCTTTGATCACAACGGACCATGTGGAAGTCCAAGTCTTTTTCTTGTCATCCGCGTCATCCTGATCAAAGCCCCCGAGATCTGTGTTGGTATGAGCTATCTCGAAGTGTGTCAGCCGAAGGAAAACGGTGAATCGACTGCTGTTTCTTTCTCTTTTTCTTTCACCGACGCCCTCCGGATGACACCTCCTCTCTTCTGGGTTAAAATGAAGACGGGATCACGACACCGACACTCAGCAGCCGAAGGATGCTTCCAGAATAGGGTCTCCTGGTCCATCCTAATCAGAGCCAACCGCTCAAAGCGTCTTGTTAGTTGACCAACGAGAGAAAGTCCGATGGAAGCGCAAAATATACTTTACTGCGGCTATCTAAGCGCTGGCGCGAACAGCTGGCAGCTTTTCACGAACCCCTGCATATGTTTGGAACAGAGTGACGACACCAATCTCATTCATTCAAAAGCTACTTCGAAAGATAGTAAGAAGAGAACAGAGTTTCCCCCGAGCCCGCACGTATCCCGCATCCTTCCCTTCACAGTCTTCAACACTCGGGCCTTCTCCTTGTAGAAAACCACCTCGCATAGACACGTGGAGGAAGCTTTCAAGTGCAACCGCTGGGGCGGTTGGAGAGGCACTGCCTGAGGCAGACGCCGCCCAGGTTCACATCGTGCGACCACCCGGACACCAACGCGTTGACCTGGCACTGCCTCATGATCTTGGTGGCGGCGGGGAACAGGCTTCGGGTCACGGTGGTGGTGACGCGCCGGCTCCAGCTGAAGCAGCACCTGTTGTTGCTGGTCACGTGGACGTCGGTCCAGCAGTAGTGCGAGGCGGCAGGCAGCGTCCTGCAGGCGATGGAGGGCCCTCCCAGGATGTCGAAGAGTCTGCCGCAGATGCCCGTTCGCGCCCTGTTGGAGCCGCTGCAGCGGACGCTGTTGGCGCCGCAGGCCTGCGCGCCCTGGGGCCCGTTGTCGCCCTGCTTGGAGACCTCGGCGGGGTTGACCTCGGGGAAGGAAGGGTCGCTGTAGAGCTCCAGGAGCCCGTCCTTGAGGACCTCGGCGTAGACGATGTTGGGGGCGGAGGTGTTGGTCACGGCCGCCAGCTCTGCCTTGCCCATGTTGGGGTCGAGGACTGAGTCTGGATCCTGGCGGGCGACGATGCCTTCGGGCATGGCCAGGACGGCTGAGGCGAGAGTCGCGACGAGTGTGGTTGAGAAGTGCATGTTGATGGGTTGCTGCTTTTTGTTAATGACACAAGAATTCTATGGTCATGGAGTGAAGCTAACCGGAGATGATTGTGGCTGTGGGAGTTTTGTGTACTGATGAGTTGTAGATGCTGTGAATGCTGCTGATAATCCGTCAAGGTTGTAGAGGTGAAGTAGTTGTCTGGGTTTATATAGAATTTCTGGCAGACTTAGAATCAGAATATTCTGTAGCTCTGGAAGTAGCCCTCGCGATTACGTTCTCAATACTCAAGTAGCCTCTTCATCCCTTGCAAGACGATGCTACCTAATATGATTGCCTGCGACTTCTAAGTTGCTACATGATATTGCCGAAACCAGCGTACGTGATCCAGGCAGCCGAGACCAGCGGTGCTGTCAACGCAACGCTAACAAGTCAACCTCCAACTAACCCAACCAAATGAGGCTATTCACACTACCCAACTAAGTAAGTCTGACCCCATAAGTTGAGTTAGTTTAATTGATCTACTGATTATTTAGCGGGTCTGACTAATGGGAATGCGGGATTCTGCCGCCTTATACGGCCAAGGCGCCGGCCGGCGACCGCTATCACCACCGGCGGTAACACCACTTTGCCTAGACCTTATCGGCCCTCCTTTTACACCTCCACGCGAGGGCTCCTTTTTGAAATTTCCTATTCTGGTGAAGCCTCTGCGATGGATTTACTGATTGAGGTCTTTTTCTTTATGTATATAAAGTCCGCGACTTTTACTGTAGTGGTTGGATTCTTCTCTACTACATACTTCTACTTATACTAATTGCCTCCTCACGCTTTTCTTTTCTACCCCTTTAATTCTAAAGGTATAGACTTTATCTGTGTAAGGTATAGCGACTAATAAGGTCATTCGTAGATGTCCTTTCTATCTTTTTTGTCACTAACTCCTCTACCTAATGTATTCCTATAGATGGTATCCCCTAGTCGAGTCGCTCCTTAAGTGACCTCTAGCCTCGCCTCACTGATTCCTCTAAATGCCTCTATCTCCGACCTTCCTCTGATTATGTGGAGGAATAAGAGATACGTTGTCGAGGAGTAGCTCTCGCGGAAGCGAGGCCGAGGAAGGTCAAGCTGGATCAAGAACCATGGGGTCTTCCTTGTGGAAGTCTCGTCTACCCTTTAACCTATGAGTGCCTATTGGTGCTGCTAAAGATGCGATGACAAGGGCCGACTAGAGTTCTTTAGCGTTCTTGCTACTAGCAGTGCCTAGGAGTACTTACGGAAGTATGTATATACACTACTTACGTAGAGGAGAAGCTGACTGATTATCTAGATCCCATAATGTGTGCCGAGTCAACTCTGTTGGAGACTCCTCCTCAGAGGATACCGCTTTCTTGAGTGATAGATCTAGCCCCCCTTTATCGAATCCTTCCTGTGCTAGCTCCTCCACCCCTTCGAAACGACCTAGGCTAGGGTACAGTACTATCCCTCGAGCCAAGGTGACAACATTGAGAGACCTCTCTGTGGCTGCGGTTGTCGCTAACGACCTCCCTTTCACCCTCTTCGAGGATACGTATCTCCAACGAATCTTACAGTATCACAGTATTGACGTCCACTCCCAAGTGCCATGGAGTAGGAGCTCAATGGCCACCCAACTCGAGGATCTGTTCTAATAGGGGCAGTCTCGCCTCTAGGAGGAGCTCGACGACGCTGCTTCGGCGATATACCTTTCCTTCGATCTATGGACCTCTCCTAATATCTACGCCTTCATGGCAGTCACTGGTCACTTCCTCAACAAGGATGGTATCCAACAGTCACGCCTCCTCGCCTTCCGTTTGCAGCAAGGTCAGCACAACGGTCACAGTCTCGCTACTACTCTCGAGGGTGTTATCCGTACGTATGGCCTCGAGGAGAAGATTGGAGTGGCAGTCTGCGATAATGCGATGAATAACGATACTTGCCTATAATCCCTCCTACCTCGGCTGATCCCTGGTATGACCTCTGACGATGTCAAGGATCGGTGGATGCGTTGCTATGGCCATATACTCAATCTAACAGCACGCGCCTTCCTATTCGGCGAGGACCAGGAGACCTTCGAGGCGGAGTCTGACTTTTACCAACTCGTCGATCGTCACGAAGAAGACTTATGGCTGTGGAGGAAGGTTGGAGCCGTGGGGCGCCTTCGGAACATCGTGAAGTTCATACGGGCCTCTCCTCAACGAAGTGAGCGATTCCGGAAAGCCTCTGCAGAGGTAGACGACCACGAGGGTTACCAGATCTCCACGAGGAGCTATTTGGAGTCTTGTCTTATCCTTAACAACGAAACAAGGTGGAATTCGACATACCTGATGATCAACAGGGCTATTGAGAAAAAGGGGGAGCTTCAGACATTCCTTATCTCTATCCGAGACGACGATGACCCCTCCCACTACATACCGGAGGCTGACCTACTGTCACTGGAAGATTGGAAGGTCCTCACCGAGATTCGGCATATACTCGAGCCCTTTTATCTTTAGACGAAGAGGACGGAGGGATGGGGTAAGGCTGACGGCCATGGCCGCTTATGGGAGGTCACAGTTGGAATGGAGTACCTCCTCGCCCATCTCCTCGAGTGGAAGACCTATTACAACAGTGAGATTATTCCTATCGATCAGACGATTAACCTTACGGACGAGAACGCCTCGCAGCCATCTCAAGGAAGGGATGGTCGCTCCCGTCGTCGATTAGTAGCCACGCAGTCCCTTCAGCAACGTTTTGACGAGACCAACCTTCCTCTTTATGTGAGGATGGATTGGGGCGACCACTCCCCGCAATCAATCTCACGATTCGGCACCCTTGACGACAAGTACTAGTAGTATCTCCGAAGCTCTATTGAGTAGGCGTGGTAGAAGCTCTTCCAGTACTATAGTCGCCTCGGTGAGTCTCCTCTCTTCGCCGCCTCGATTATCCTCTACCCTTTACTTGGTTATTCCTACCTTGAGGATATATGGGATGCCGAGCACTAGGTCTTGTGGTGTCTTAACGCAAAGGAGGGTCTGGTTGAGTACTTCAACAAGTGGTATCGTCATCGGCCTCCTCTAGACTCTCCTACGCTAGTAGGGATCCTTCCTATTGACCTTCCTGATATAACACACGAGGACAGTCACTTCAGGCAGTGGGTCAACAGTCGACGACGTCAGCCGCCTGCTCAGCCAGACGAAGTTGATATTTTCCTTCGTCAACCCTCGGAGCCTACCCCTGACCCTGTCAAGTGGTGGATGGAGCATCGAGAGACGTATCCTCAGCTTAGTCAATTCGCCCTTGACGTCTTCGCGATCCCTGCCATAGCGGCCGACTGTGAGAGGGCCTTTTCCTCTACAAAGCTGACCCTAACGTCACAAAGATTACGTATGAAGCCGGGTATGATCGAGAAGCTACAGCTGACGAAGAATTGGCTAAAGAGGGGGACTCTGCTTTGTGGAAAGGGAGACATGGGTCTGTTAGTTACATCGTGAAGTCGTTTGATTTAGTCTTATACCTTTCCCAATTGAGTAATCTAATCACGTGAGACCTCACGTATTTGATTGACTAAAAGTTGGTCAACAGGTAAGTAAGCAAGTATGGCGGAAGAGCCATGCCAAGTAAGCAAGTCGAGAGTCAAAGTTGAGTTGGTTGCTTCAAAAGCACCGCTGACCAAAACCAAGTATCAATTTCACCCGACCATTGGATCCCATGGCAGGGGCAAAGGAAATTTCTCTCGGGGCACCGTTCGGCATCCGGATTGGATTTCTCGTCCGCACGGTTTTCTAGTCTTGGCAAGCGGAGTAAATTAATGATCACCGGAAAATAACGCTTGTTTCCCGAATGCCGGTCAAAGTAGACTTGGATCAACCACGATTTCGAACACGGGACTTTTCTTTCTCTCCTTTTTTGACAAAGCTTGTTAAATTAAAGATTAGTCTAGAATCATTGACTCGTCCCGGCTTGTCTCGGTGGAATAGGGAAAAAGAGAGAAAGGGGCGAATCAATTGAATTGTAATGCCGTGAGGTACCTCCGATAAGCCGACTAGGAGTTTCCTGCTTCCAGACTTTCCCCTATTACCCTTACAATCTTTGCACTTATAAATACTAATGCTCTGGGACACCGGTTGTGTTGTGTCCTAAGCAGCCATTGTTCAACCACATTCTCTCTCTTTCAGTCTCAACATACTCATTTTTGTCTCCTGGTCAGGAAAATGCAGTTTTCTCACATCCTCATTATCATCGCCTTGCCGCTCCTGTACGCCTAACGAACCTCTTCTCCTGATGGCCATCCCGCTAATCAATAATGAATAGGGCAATGGCCGATACCCACCCCAGCTGCAGCTGCAAGTCAAGCGATGCCTCGTGCACCACAAGAGCGTGCAATGGCTACGTGGCTAACCAGAAATGGTTCAACGTCCCGGCGAATGCTATTGGGCAGCCAGGAGCGACCATTCGCAACGGCGTAAGCTGGACCATAAGATTAATCTTGGTAATTTGGAAACGAGCTAACTTTCTTACTTTAGAAATGCAACGCGCTTTATGAAAATGGCAAGCAGCTTGTGTCGTTCGATGGCTTTGGCGGCAACGAGTTCAAGACCGAATGCCTGAAAGCTTGCAACGTCGGTTCTTCGTGCGCGAGTTGATAGCAGATCAACGGCTGGCAGTTTGGCGAGGGACTGGAAAGAACCAAGGCCCCGCGCCTCGGACCTTACAGCCCTGTTCGTAGGCAGGCAGCATCCAGTGTCTCCTGGAGGCCGTGAGACTCTCGCAAGAGGGTTCCGGAAGCGAGAGGTGAAGAGTTTTGAGCTGTTAAGGATTCTAGTCATATGCCACCTATTTCAATGACGGAAGATGCCAAGAGAAGATACGCAAGAGTTAAGCTGTTATACTACAAGGGTACTTGGGCAAAATTGCTGAAGCGGCAATTCCTGGTCAAGTTCGTCACAGTGATAAGCTATCTTGAGCGAGTTATTTATCACGTGCTGATCTTTCGAATAGTTAGCTTAGCTGATTCGTACATACATCTTCTGGGCTCATGCAAGCTGGGTGTGACAACAGTAGCCTCAGTCCATGTCTGCACAGTTCATGCCTCCTCCCGCTCAGCTACTATGATAAGTCACTAGTTGCGGAGGATCTAGAGTTGTGCAACTCTAAAAAGCTCGACCGCCTCCCCCCCTCCCCATACCTTCGGGACTTTCACGTCTCTTCTATTTCTTATTCTCGCCCTCGTCTGCTGCTGCAAAGTCCCAGCAGCCTCCTCTTATCTCTCATCGACGGCAGTTCTTATTCCTATCAACCCCCTAACCGTTTTCCGAGCCGCAAAACGTACACTGCGAGTCGCAATGATGGCGCATCCTTCCTTGGTAATCTTTTTCTCGGCAGTAGTCTTGATCTTTGCGGGTGTAACCCAGGCCGCGCGGTCCGCCGCTGGTCTCGACGGCATCCACGGTCATGCAACTCGTCGAGTTGATCCTCTTAACAATCCCGAAGCCCCCAAATTCCTGCGGCGCGTAGGCGGTGCAGGTATGAGTGACAAAAAGCCTTTCCCCTGGGTCCGGCAGCATTCTCACACGGTGATTTCTTGTAGTGACCGTCTTGGGCGACCAAATCTACTATGACGGAGGCTCGGTTTCGGCAAAAGGGGTCTCCGGAATCCCAAATCGACCAGGTGTGCCCCTGTTCCTCAAAGTCATCCCGTTCGCTGCTGACTGCCTGCTGCTGCCACAGCCAACACTACGCTCATAATAAATCTAGCCGAGTCCTGGGACTCTGCAGGTGTCAAGGTCTACGAACTCGACCGGCCGGATACGCCTCTAATGGATTTCCCGACCTTTCTGACCGACGAAAACTCGAACTGCTCATATGCCTGGGGCGGCAGAAACGCGCAAAACTTCTCCCTTCCACACCCTTTCAAGTACTGGAGATTGTGTGTCAAGAAGAAGGAAGACGCCTACGGAAAGACAGAGCGAGCCGAGTGGGAAGAGGTCGATTCCACCTCGGCCGACCAGCTAGCTCAGCTTACGCCTACATCTCATTCGGCTTTCGTCAGCACGCCAGAAGTCGGATTCATATTCGGAGGAAAGGAGCACAAGGAAGATGGGAGCAGCTCAAACGCCCCGTTCTACAGGTGGTTCAACTTCACGAGCAAGGAGTCGAGGGAGTACGAGAACCCGCCCTACACCAGCGACTCGACACTATGGGGCGCTGAGGCGGTGTACGTGCCGGATTTCGGACCGAACGGGCTCGTCTTCATCCTTGGGGGGGTAGGATCGAGAGACCAGGCCGGGGCAGCGTACGTCGAATTCGAAAATCTCCATTTCATGGATCCCATCACGAGAACATGGTATAAACAGACTGCCACATCGTCGGGAAAGGGGTTCCCGTACCGACGTCATCAGCATTGTGCCGCAGGCTTGCCCGGTGCCAACGGGACTTACGACATGTGAGCAGATGACTGGGGAATGCAATTCTGTGTGTCAAAAAGCTCACCGCCATGGACAGTTACATATTTGGCGGCGCCAACGATGATATGAGAACCGCCTTCTCGGATGTCCACGTTTTCAGTCTGCCCTCTTTCACGTGGAGCTTCGTGGCTGAGTTCCCGGACGCCTACCGACGCCAGGGACACGCGTGTGCAATCGCAGGCAAGAGCCAGCTGCTCTCTTGGGGGGGACTTCCCTACCACGCGACCGACGATGCAACGGCGTGGGAGTTGGAGGACCCCGTGCCACAGGGAGTGGGAGTCTTCGACCTGAACAGACTCTCGTCACTGTCCCCGGAGAGTCTGATCAGGTATGATGCCAGCGCGAAACCATACCGAGCGGAGGAAAGCCTGGTAGCAGCGTGAGTGAACCCCGCGTCAGCGGTGTGGATCGTGGCTAAATACCTTCCTCAAGACGTGCGATTTCGGTAGAGTGGTCATCACCCGCGGTCGCCGCTCTGTTTGCTAGGACAGGCATGGACGACACAAGCGCCAACCCTCGGCCACAAGATGAAAGCAATACCGAGAAATCGACGACATCGGTAGGCATTATTGTCGGAGCTGTCGTTGGCGGCCTTGTCTTGATGGCCTTGGCTGCCGGCGCGTGGTGGTTCTTCAAGGTGAGGAAGCGGGGGTCGACAAAAACTGCCATTGAGGAGACGCCTAACAGCCCTGATGACAAGCCGAGCCCCGAGGCAAAGCCTGCCGAGCTGCATGATCCAGGAAAGCCAGCGGAGATGACGGGAGGCCCTGAAGCTGTGGAGGGTGTGGAGGCCAAGACACAGTCTGTCCACGAAGTGGAGGGTGACCCTGCCAACCGCCCATGATGTGCCATGTACAAGCAGCGGCTGGCTAATGTTCCTTGAAGTATACAGCTGAAGGCGGGAAAGTCGGGGATGAAGATTCGTCTAAGCTGCAACGTGGAAGGATGGGCGGGCGGAAAGGCATCGTCGGACGCTGGGGAAATCCGCCCTGGGCGAACCACCGCCTACACGTGCAGATGAAGTTGTTGACCATGTAGTACTCCGCCATACCAGCAATAAGAACTC
The DNA here is from genome assembly GCA_014235935.1 of Colletotrichum musicola. Classification (NCBI taxonomy): domain Eukaryota; kingdom Fungi; phylum Ascomycota; class Sordariomycetes; order Glomerellales; family Glomerellaceae; genus Colletotrichum; species Colletotrichum musicola. The sequence goes on along the minus strand of WIGM01000539.1, from coordinate 2,179 downwards.
CAATGGCCGAGGGCGGTTCGTGCCGTTGGGTATAAAGAAAGGTCATGTTTTTACTTCAATAAGTTAGCGTTAGTTATTCGTGCGTTATCCAGTAATATCTGTAGGCCTTCTGCGGTAACACAGCATTACAGTAGTGCGGTTAGATCACTCCTCAAGGATGCCACGGGTGATCTGCACGAGGCCTGGATGGACAGTCAAGAGACCGCAAATGTTGTGCTAGCCCCATCAGGTCTTCCACCTGCTTTGTGCAATCTAAAGAGTGTATTGGCGCATATACAAACCGATACGAGACACCCATGCGGAAGAAGTGGCGACCATAGGACGACGCCACCTGCGGACGATGCCCGGAAGCTGTTTTCGTCTCAGGTAGCGCGGACGAGGCTCTAACTGTCTGAGGAGCTCATACTAACTGTCTCGCATCAAGGTGTTGGCGCTTGAAGGCGATGCCAGCAGTAGCAACGAGTTGTGGAGGGCCACGAGGCGAGTGGGGGTTTGTACAAGTCATCTTATCAAGCATGGTTATCAAGCATGGCCTTCACGATATAGTCTGCCTTTGCTTTCGGTCCTGTCACATACGACCATACCCACTGGAAAACTCGGGATCCCGTCCGCTCTCCCATAGATAAGCCAGTGAGGGCCGGATTAGTAGTTGGGTCGGTGACGACCAGCGAATACCTGGTGTTGTATGTTTTTTGCATTTTTTTGCTGTGGTTTTGCTCCGACGTTGGTCGCTGTGAATACGACAGGCTACAGCTGCGATGGACGTGATAGAGCTTTGGCTGATGCCGCTCTGGGTAAGGTTTCCATCTGAACTGGAATAGAATTCCTGTGGACCGTGCGTAGAACACAGCCAATGCGTTGTCTGCGGTTGGGCTTTTGAAGACTGGCTGGCTTGGATACCTCGCTCCCGAAAATCTCCACTGGTAATAGCTTGTCGCAAAGACTGTCCCTGGTGTAGAGGGAAATTACTGCGTGCGTCTGACTCTTAGGTCTTGAATTACTGTTTAGGAGGTATTTCGTTCGTCACTTCTTTTTTTTCCCCCTTAAGTGGGAAGACGGGGGATGAATATGGTTGATTTGATACCGTCTGAGAGAGAAGGAGCAGCCAGCATCTGTATCTATTCCCTCTCCCAGAGTGGCCCAACTTGTGCTTTGGAAGAAAAGGCAGGGAAACGTCAATTTAGTTGATGACCTCTTCGTATACTCTACTCTGAATAACCACATTTCTCCGGAAGAAACTTGAATCTCAAAGGGCCGCTTCGATACTATTCCCCCTGATGTCGAAAAATGAGTGGTGGGTAGACACGTAGAAACCACACCAGCGTATTCCGAACCCAAACGACTACCGCCGCCGCGAGGGCTCGTTTCCGTGCCCTACTACAGCATATTATTAGGTGCTTTGTCGACCCTGTTGAACAGCTCGACCAACGGCCTCGTCGGGCTCGTTTTCCTCATCTTGCCGCTCTTGGGCGATCTCAGATGCTGGGCCTAGGAAATCTCCATAGCAGAGGCGAAGAATCACACATTTTTGTGATAAATGGACTAGGAGTTACCTGAAGATGAGGGACGACCATGAAAGACGGGGGACTAAAAAGAAGAGCTGGAAATGTCATAACACACGTCACAACACTCGCGAACCCCAACTATCGTGGAGGTGGTATGCTTCTTGTACAGAGAAGAGTTTCGTTTGGTGTTGTCGTCGTGCACCGCGTACAGTGGTTCTTCAAAAGAAGGGAAATAGTGTCTCGGTTGCGCGACTTCAAAAACACCATGAAGACAAGGGGAAAAATACGCAACATCATTAAGCGGCGCAAAATGTGCAAAAAACATAGATGCCATCGTAACCATAATCAAGGAATGAGGGAATATCAGCATTAGCGGTCATACTTGGCAAGAAAGATGAAGCCCCACACGAAAGACCAGAGAATGTCATAACAAGTCGTCAATTGTCATTAAGTGTACTATACAAAACTCTCCCCATTCTCATACAACCATTTTTCTTTCGTCTTTACTCCTGCGCAATCTTCAAAACAGCCTTGCCAAAGTTCTTCCCCGTAAGCATACCAACAAAACCCTCAGCAGCCTGGTCAATGCTCTCAGTAACGTGCACCTTGACCTTCAACTCGCCCTTGGCGATCATGGGCTGCACCTTCTCCTGGAAGGGCTTGTACTTCTCAGG
>WIGM01000538.1:0-30727 GCA_014235935.1 Colletotrichum musicola | reverse complement strand
CTCAACAGTCGGCTTGCGGTCCAGAGTCGAGAGAAGGACAATGAGGCCGCCAAACTCCCGCCAGTGAAGTATCTCACAGAGCCTAAGGATTCGTTCTACACATCTGATTTGCTCTCTAATCTCGGGGAGCAAAAGCACAACGCACATGCCGGTTCTCGACCACAAGACAACAAAATGAGCGGTCAAGGTGCTGGAGGCCCTGCTGAGACAGACTTTTACGCGTCTGATGCTTTGTCGCAAGCAGAACAGAAGGCAAAACAGCATGGCCAGTAGATCCGAGAGCGTTGCATAAGGAGCTTTAGGGGAAGGTTTGCATGGCGTGTTTGCAATTTGTGTTACGCAGGGAGCACGGTGTTCTTTCTAGAGAAGGGAGAAATATGCCAACAAGAGTAGACTAAAGAGATTGATTTTTGCATCGAAAAAGAGTTTAACGCCAAATCCAGTTCCTCTGGACCAGACTCCGGCAGCTGTCCAACCCGGCTTGAATCATGAGGTATTTCAACTGAACGTCTGATCAGAGTATTTTCAGAATCCAAAACGCTTTGAGAATCCCTTTTGTATCTAGGGTTGATAATAGGCTATTCAACCTGATTTAATAGAGTAGATTTGGTGAACGACATCACAAACAAGTGCCGAGTCAACAGAAATACGAGACCTGACAACTGACATGTCCAGACGAATACTGTTGTGTGATAGTATACACAATGAAGGAAGCACTAAGTCGATAGTGTCTATCAAACAGGACATGGGCTCAAATATCCCAGACCATGAACAAAGAAGGTGCATTTGATGTTAAACAGCAGTAGAAACTCCTCGCAGCCAAACGCTACTTGAGAGGTGGGTTTATCAATGCCTCCAAGATGTTACAATCAGTTGCTTGGGTTGACAGACGAATTGTCGAGCGGAGACCAAATCGTGACACGTCGGAACCAGAGATGCCTCGCAACCTGGGACAAATGCTACTTGAAGTTGGACATGATCGAAGGACCAGAAGATATGAACGTTATTTGATATGGCGTTCTCTCTTAAGCAGGCGCAGCTGACGATGACCAGAGCCTTTGAGGTTCGGTTGCTGTTCTCAAGAGTGTTGTACTGCCAAAGCCTCAGGTGGCGCTTCTTGCGAGAAAAGTGACCGTCACTTTTCAATTGAAACTAGATCGCTCAATCTATTCTGAATATTCATGATGCTATGTTCTGTCAGGCACACTTGATATTTCCATGATATCAACACACACATTTCAGCAGGTAGGCATGAAGAGCTACGGTTACAACCAATGGCATACTTGCCGGCTATTACATCTGGATTTGCGTACCACTATTGCCTTCTATCTTGACACCGTGGCAATTAGGTCGGGTCTGTTCGAAAGTCAAATCATAGAGGGCTAGAAGCCGGCCACGTGTGCTTGTTATATTCATCACTGATCCTCATCATCCTTGACAGCGGAACGTTCTTCGTCCTGACAACGTTCTAGATATTCTGATCAACATCAAGCCTCGAACAAGCTGGCCCTGAAGCGGCAACATCCAAAGCCTATCATCACCAGCAAGCCGTTATGGCCGGGCCATCGTCACGCCGGTTCACTTTCACTTCACTAGATCAGCCTAATAACAGTCTAGCGTCCGCTAGCTGCCAAGATAAACCGAGCCCCTAATGCGAAAACCTAATTGCTGGCTTTCCCCTGATGCCGTTTCCGAAAAGGATTGGAAAAAAGGGGGCGCAGCTTCAAACAGCACGGCCGAGCTCTAAGGGGAAAATCAATTTGTGAAAGTGTCTGGCTGCAGTGACTCTGCACTGCACTGGGCGACGACTCGAGGCGCTAAACCCCCTAGTCAGGAACGCGCGGCCGCCGGGTGTCCTTCAGGTGTTGCCCTACAAACCTTCAGTGCTCTCCTCATTTTTTTATTCAGCGGAGGGGCTTTCGGAGAATATGCGAATTGGACGCTGGCCGACATCATATGAACGTTTTATCCCACCTCATGCCAGGAGGCGAGGAACGATTACGAGGTTGGAGCTTACACAGGTTGCACGGCAAGACACGCACGCACGTTGTTGTTTTGCCCGACAGCCCCGGAACGCCCTGCTCCACCGGGGGTGAGCAATCTCCCGCCCGGTGGCGACGGCAAGGTCAGGTACATGACGCAAATCAGAGCTCGTTGGTGCCTCTAGGAAAGAAAGCACCGGGACGAACGAAGGTCTAGACTTCTGCTGGTCGATCCTGGCCTGGGCAGCCTGAGCCTGGGTGGGCGAGCTGCGTGGTTGAGGGCCAAAAAACGACGCGTCCTGGATCTCGATAAGTGGATGTGTAAGCAGCCTAGCTGGGAGGAGATGTGTGGGATGGAGGGATGCCTTGCGGCTCCGCCCCTTGCGTCGAATAAGCAACATGCGCAGAGTGCTGTTAGCGTGCAGAGAGTGTTCCCACGGCGTACGCGTAGAGACGTGAGAAACGGGCCTTCTTTTGGGGGAACGATGGCATGAGGATGGGCTCTGCCGGCCGATGGGAAACTATCGAAACGACCAATGCAAGTCCCAGACTCTGCGGATGGCCTTCCCCGAACTGTTGTGCGTGTGAATGTGTGTGCCTTTGGCGAGATTCAAAGGACCCGGCATATGCAGAATCAGCTGTCGATGGGGTGGGTAGTGTCGGTTTGGGCCTGGAACTTTGATCCACATATTTCCTGTTTACTGGCAAAGCAACGAGATCAGCTCGGAGCCGCGATCTCTCTCCCCCCTCACGTCGGGGTTGTGGGCGGCGGGCGTCATCCGGGCTTCCGGCTTCGTGGGAACCGCTCGCCGTGGTCTGCAGCATGCAGGGGGCAAGGCGTTCCGCGTGGGGGGGAGGGCGTTCGTCAGACTTTAGCTCCCCGTCTTCTTTCGGGTCTATCGTGGATGGCTCGATGTTCTCCCCGGGCTGGTTTGCGTTTTCACGATTTTTCCCCTCTCCTCACGGGCGACCATCAATTTAGGGCTGCGGTATTGGAATTCCGAGCCATCTTTTCCGGCCAGCCGAGGGGGAATACGTAATTAAAGAAAGAAGAAGAAGAATACGACGTAGGGCGGTGCTCTCAGGCGCGCCCAAGAGACGGGCAGCTTGACTCTTTCCAGCTGGCAGCCGTTGCCCGAACTTCGATATTATCGGGAGCCAAGATTCTCAGTGCTATTTTTGGCCCAGCAGATTCGTGAGGTGGAACTCGTCGGTATTCGAGTCGATTGATGCCCTCAATGTTGACGAGACCTCGAGGCGAGATGCTTCGTGTCTTGCGTGCCTGCTTTCCCACGGCTCACATGTGGTGGCGCGTCGCATCGCATTCTCGGCAGACGTGAACGACTCAGACCGGTTTCCTGCTGAACGGTGCTGGAACATGCAAAGAAGGAAAAACAACATTTTGGACATCCCAGCCCTGCCGGCCTTGGGTGCAATTAAACATCTGAGACTTGGTCTCAGACAAGCTGACGGGCTCACAATAACCGAGGAGGGGGGGGGGGGAAAGGTTCAGTGGGACGTCTGGAACGAGACTCTGTGCCATGCCGTCGAATGCCAGGACCAATTCAGTGCATCACAGCATCCCAAAGAGTCGATGACACTTGAGGTCAGACCTTGACAACTTCAGATGGCAGAGGTTTTGTTCGAGGACGGCGGGCTCGGACCCCTATGGAAAGGGGCTAGCGTAATGATCAACTAGGGCAGGGCGGTCGGATGGATCTGCGGCAGGGCCAGCGGGAGATGTCAAGGGGGAGAAAAAGGCCGTCGTCGAAATGACGAGGCGACATCAGTTTGAAAGCGGTCGAAGCCAGCTTGGTGTTGGCAACCTCGACGCTGTTGAACGGGTGATGCCGCAGCAGTGTCTTCTCGACATCCCGCGGGCGTTTAGGGGACCGGAATCGGGGACCAAGGGGTCTCTTTCCAGCCCGCCGCTACAGGATTCGGGGAGGATTGGGGGTTCGGGGTGGCTTTGCATGGGAGGGGCCTTTGGCTGAACCGATGGCGGTCTGAACTACGATAACATGGAACGACGAGTCTTCTCGGCGGTTGTTTCTTGGGGGCAATATGTTTCTGATGAAGTTCTGGGCAGCTGAGAGGGAGGGAGGGAAACTGGGAAGTTGCCCCCGGGGGGGGGGGGGGGGGGGGGGGGGGGGGGCTCAATGACTCGACCGCATCGGGAGGGCATCCACCGTGAAGCTATGCACCCGACATCATACACTGCGGTCAGTGGTGGGCTTCTCGGGTTGGCTGAGCGCTGAATGGGTCGCCCCTGCAGAGACGCGTCTTGGAAGTGCGTACGTAGTGTAGATGGGGCAGTCGTGAACCAACAAATGGCGCAGAATGAGTACGCAGTCCGTACGGCGTTGCAGTCAAGAGATGGATCTCGTGCGTTGGTGGCCGGACGTCGCAAGCAAGGAGGAGCCGGAAGCCGGAAACCGACTCAGTGATGTTCAGGGGGATGCCGATCGGGCGCGTGGACTTTGGACTTTGGCCGTTGATTGCCCGGGCTGATGGAGAGAATTGGAAGGAATTATTGGCAAACTACCGGTATCTCTAAAAAAAACCTTGTGCACTTTTTGGATGAACTACAACGTAAATATTCGTATTAATCAAGCACCGGAAGCGTGATGGGCCATAGCCGTTGGAATGCTGTAGTTTACACCAGGTACCTGCACAGTACGCTTCCATCGGAATTACCGGATGGACCGAGTGACTTGCCTTGCTTCTGTGCGCAGCATGGCATTGTTGCTTTTCGAGGTCCGTCGTGTCGGGATGATGATGGGATGAATCCTTCCGCCAGTTTACCTTTGCTTTTGCATGCTATGCGAGATTGCAGTTGGCGAGAGCCTCGCCTTACGTAGTACATACCTTAGTAACCTGAGGTTACATTAGCAACTTAGAATATCGCAACCAGCGGTATCTAAGAAGCGAGATACCGAGGCAAGGTGATGGAAGGAGAGGAGATGGAGGGGGAAGCAGCAGGGAGAATGTTGCTTCTCTTTGCCGAGACTTCAGGGGCTGCGTAAGGGCAAGCAACTATACTATCACAGGCGGTTTGTCAGCTGGAAAGAACATCCTTTACTACCTAAACAAGTAATCAACATTCAACGTAGAATGCAGGAGCTGACACATCTTTCGAAGGGTGAGGCCGTCACGGGGCCCTGCCACCCTTACTAACAGTCTAGTATGTAGGCCATAGGAGTATGTAGATAGTAGTATACCTGAAGGAGACATGAGACGAGCCGAAAGAGGGGAAACGTCGCGAATACATGCCGTCACCACCAATATTTCACCAACAGCATCACCATCATCGTCACTGACGCCACCACTACCATCCATCGAGACTACCTAAACGGCTTTTGAATGCGGATTGGACAACGATGGCAAAGCGAAATCAGGAACTATCCACGGTGTTGGCACATGCCATTTCCTGCCTCTGCCTCTGCCTTTGCCTCATATCCAAAATCCACTGGGCGCTCCTGGCATGCAGATGATGCTTCAAGATATTCAACATCATCTCCCCATCCATGCCAGAGCACATTGAGGATGCATTATCCGTATCGCCATCAGAACCAGAGAATACCAAGGATGGCATACTCGCCTTCAGCTTGATTGATTGCTGAGGCTGTGCCCTCGCAAGCAGCATCAACCCGAGCAGAAAAAAGCAACGCATCCCAGGCCCCTCCACGCAAGACATGCATCGGCTGCCCGAGTTTGCGGACGACTAAGGACAAGCTTCTCGATTAAGCGTTTCTCCTTCACCTCCAATGGACCCCACCCCCTCTGTCCCGCGCTGGGATCAGCATGTGCGCGTTGTATCAATCAATACCTAGCGGTTTACCACCCAACACAGTCGCCTGCAGAGCCGAGGAGCCAGGACAGCACAGCAGAGTGCCCTCCACTACAGCGGTCCAGGCACTGCCTCTCTTGGAGTCTGGAGCCTCTCCGTATTTCTCATCTCGAGAGTCGAGACCCCCGATCGCTGGGCGAGATCTGATCTGGATGAAAAGGGCTTCATGGACACGTTGTCTGGCGTGATGGATCAGGAGCCCTCATTTGCGACCTCTCGACCATCCTATCGCCCCGAGTCTTGGGTCATCTCTAACCTTTTATGATTTCTTTTCGATGAGAGATGACCGGGCGAGCAGACTGGGCCTGACAAGTGCGGAAACGCAGCACACCAACAGCACAGGACAGAACAGGACATGACGAGACAGACGGGGCTAGGGTGTGGGCGTTTCCCCCCATCTTCAACTGGCACGCTGGCTGCAGGCTGCCTTCTCCAAGCCTCTTGGCCCGGGCGCCCCCTTCTCGTATCCTCTGCTGGGCAGGCAACATGTCCTCGAAGGAGGAGGAGGGAGTGGGAATATCACGGCACACGCTGCCCAATCTCGCTCGCCTTTGCGTCTGGTGATGCTGCTGTGCATTGCACCACAATGCTGCACTTTTTATTACTGATGCTGGTGCTGAATGCTGATGCAGCTGCACCTGAAAGCTGCAGTGGACATAAGAATCGTCTCGTCGTCTCGTACATAACTTCTGGAAGATGTCTCCCCACGGTTGGTTGCACAGTACTCAATACGGGACGCGCTGACGGATGGTCCCCCCCCAACGGCTCACCACCGTGGCCTGACACGGGTGAAGCTTTTAGTTGCTGTTACTGGTATTTTGCTGAGACGCTGAACAAGCATTCAACCATCACCAGACAGCGACTCATCTGCCTCCAACTCTCGGCCAGCAAACATGTAGTCTACTGCTATCCAGTCTGCTTTGCTTCGCACGGGGAGGTGGCGGTCGGCCTCACTCGCCGTATCATCTCCCAGTCTCCCTCGATTACGGAAACCGAGCTGCCCTGCCTTCACCGTTTGTTTCTTTCGTTTCAAGTTTCACTCTGCGACTGCAGCCAGCCCCTTGGCGGGTTTCGATTTTCATCAGCCCGTCGTTTGGTCAACACAACTATGAGAAAGCTTCAGATCAGCGTCTGCGACCAGCCGTCACGCAACGGGCGGCGGGATCTTCAATGGTTGAAAGCGCCGTCAAATCGCCAGGGACAACTTGATTGCTATTTTACTGCCTGAACAGAGAGATCAGAGTCCGTCCGAACAGTCACGGGCGGGAAGGAGTCATGTCTCTGCATACACATCACACGTGCACGCGCGCATAATAACCGTACACCACAGCTGGGCCGCCAGATGCGACGAAAGCAAAAGAACCGTCGTCAAGCAGGCCCGTTGGCGTAGCCGAGCGAAGGTTCATCCTGTCATGCCAGGTAGGCATCGTGGCACCAGGTCCGAGGGCACAACGAAACGGACGGACGCCGGTGCGCAGGCGTCCCGTTCTCCGTCCTCCGTCAGACGAAGGAAGACGGTGCAAGCCTTCACCATAGCAAGGGTGTTGTGTGCACCTCCGGCCTTCTTAACTGACGCTCCCGCGACGGGTACCTGAATGTGTGCCGCCGTTTCTTTCTGCCTTCGTCCCGTCTCTAGAGCCCAGAGGAGTCGAGATCGAGACAAGAGGCACCGACAAGAAGGAGTTGTGCTCGTGCTCGTGCTTGTGCTCGTGTCGTCTTCAGCAAATTGCCGCAACGTCGCCGTCATACAGCAGCAAATGGGGAGCCAAGGAGCGAATCTCGCTTCTCAGAAGTCGGTACCAGTTGAAGCCGCCGTTGACGAATCTCTGATGAATTCGAAGCCCTCAACGGTCGAGTGAACCGCACAATGGGTACGACGCAGCAGCACAGCGTTCCGGTGGGCGAGTCGGTTGGCAGCGGCCGATCGGACGTCCGCGTCCAAAAATGGCACACATGAAGGGATCACGAGCCAGCCCCCTCGTCTTGTCTGCAGTCTTGGGGCTTCACAACCGTTTGGCTATGCCGCGTCTCCATTCATAAACCGGGCTGGCATCACTCGTGATGTAGCGCGTGTGTCAAGTTATCCACCCGACCCCCTTTTTGTCTTCTCTCTTAGGGTGCACAACTAACCAGCGCGACGGCTTCATAAGACCCCCAACCACAACCAAGGCCACTAGCCGCGGTGTGTTGCATTTTTGTGCAGAGTTTTTGATTGGAAAGTGGATCCGAGCACTGTTATGAAGACGGTTCACGAAGGAGAGTACCAACAACCTTCGGTGGTGTTAGGGATTCAGGTATGACTCGAGGTCTCCGAACTAACATATCCCCGGTCCCTCGAGAGTAGCGAGTACCGGACCGGCTGATTTTTGGGAGCGATCTGCACCGTCAACTGCGCCCCTGACGGTAATTCTGGTTCCTGGATTCTCTTCCCAGGAAGGCCTGGCGCTCATGGACCCCTCCCCTACCAGAGGCAGCTGGAATAGCACGCCCAGGTATCCGTATCCAATCGCCAACAGGACATCACATTCAGATGGAGCCTTGGAGGCCGGCGCGGCATGAGGCCATTGGACGACGGCCGCGTCAAGCAGCTGCGCCGGTCTAAGCCCAAAACCGCCTGGTCTCTGGTGCCCGTCCGTAGGCCCTTGGACGTTGCCAGGGTCCCCCCCTGGGCTGCGACTAACGCTGCTGCACCACGTTGATGAGGGCTTGTCCCAGTACGAATCCGCCCTTCTCACTCGCTGACTGGCGGGCAACACGGCCCTTTTACCCTCTGCCCGGGTTTGTGTATGCCCTCCGGTACTATGCGAGGGAGTTGTGCACGCACACACAGCACACATCACACGCACAACGGAGCAGAAAACGGGAAGGACTGGCACAAGACAGACACTCGCGGAGAGGGAACGGCGAGAGGTTTTTATGAACCCTTCTCATGTGGTGTGTGGATGCCCGATGGATACGTCCTCTGGGCCTACACCCTCTCAGAGTGCAGTGCGTCCATGTCGTCCCTCCGAGCCCCCCGGGATGCCGCAGAGTGGACTCGCAATCTCGCTTTTCCTCCTCATCTCAACCCACTCCGTGCTGGTTTCCCTCTTTTCAACAAAACAAGCCATTCCCTCCAGCCCGCTGTCACTCGTTCCAATCTCCCCCCCCCTTCCACCCCCCAAGTCTCTCCCTCTTCCATCACCCGTTACTCATCTTCGATCCGCCAAGGTCTCCTCCTTTCCCCTTGTTCCCGCTGCGCTCCTCTCCTTCAAATGACAATTTCTCGGTGATAACCTCTTTTGACGCCAAAGAGTCGACAAGGAGAACCACAAGCAAGACGCCTCGAGCACCGAGAACAACATTGAAGTTGTCGACCAACAAGAAGGAAAAAAAGGAGGCATCTTTGGTGCCCACACACTCTTTAGGACTCGCATTGTTTTCTGGACGCACGACTTGGACACGGTCCGGTCCGCTACGACACGCTCGCTCGTTCGCCAAACATTGCCATTATCAACCCCCGATCGAACACGACGTACTCGTCTACCGACCGGATACCACGATTTAATCGAAAGGGAGGAAATCATTAACGTTGCCGTCGAGGGTTACGAGCCGAAAAGGCAGTGGTAGTAACAGCAAAATCGCACGAGCCACCGCTTTCTTGCCCCTGACCCGACTCGACGACACATTCGAAGTCCGTCAAACGATTGGCTCGTCACCGCTTCTTCGAGTCCTGGACCTGATTCGAGACCGACCTTCTTTGAACCTCGGCTTCGTGTCTTCGCTGCACACGCAAATCAGTTCATATCCGCCACCATGAAGTTTTCAGTAGCATTCTTGGCCGCCTTCGTTGGCGCTGCCGCTGCTCAGTCCGCGACCACGACCCAGCTCCAAAGGCCTAGTGAGGCTCCCACAACCGGCGCCCTCAAGTCACAGGGTTGCTTTAACGCGTCGTCAACGACATGGAAGAAGTACAAGGTCGCCGCCCTGAGTGTGGGAGAGTGTGGGAATTACTGCACAGATACGATCGGCTCGTATGTTGCCGCACTGAACGGCGAAGACTGCTACTGCGGCTCGGAATACCCGCCAAGGGCGTCTCTTGTCAAGGACAGCTTCTGCAGCTTCCCCTGCCCCAACTACGGCCTCGAAGCATGTACGTCGTCTCGCCACCATAGTTTGTTGACCTGGGAACTGTTTTGGCTGATTTGATTCAACAGGCGGTGGTATTGATCCCATCATGTTCTACTCGGTGTACAACACCGGTAAGAAGCTCGTCGTGACCTACGAGCAGCCCGCCACCACATCTGTCGCTTCCACGGCCAAGCCGACTAGTTCCGCTGGTGGTGCCGTCGAGACAATTATCGAGACGCCAACTTCTGAACCTACACCCACCCCGACGGGCGACAGCAAGAAGGGCGGCACCAACGTGGCTGGCATCGCCGCGGGTGTCGTGGTCGGAGTCGTAGCCATCGCTGCCATCGTCGGAGGCGCCTTCTTCCTCATCCGCCGCAAGCGCAACAAGGAGATCGAGGAAGAGCACCGCCGCAACGCTGCCGTGTCCGCTTTCATTGGCGGCTCCAAGCCCCCGAGTAGCAGCGGCAACTCCATGACTGACTCCCGCATGGACCCGACCCTCGCTCACCGCCGCATGAGTGACGGCAGCATCGCCGACAACCAAGATTACTCGCGGAAGATTCTCCGAGTAAGTTGATGCATTGATTTGCCCGTATAGGCCGAGAGGAAGAAGGATACTAACGCAACGCGACTTAGGTGACCAACGCATGAGCACTTCACGCCTTCGTGACGACGAACGACCTGGGCCTATGGGCTTTACTCAAACCACTCGACACACTTTTACATTCTGGCATCCATGGCGTTTACAGGTGTTCTAATCTCCCGACGCTGGCTCACTCGGGGGGACTCTTCCGCCTTCCGAACATTATTTTGCGACCAGTGTCGTGCGGATTTCATATGTATTAGGTGTAAGGAAACAACATTTTATCGGAACTCAACGATGTGGGCTTTTATTTGTTTGCTTTTTTGCGTTGGATATCCATCTTCTTTTGGTCTGCTCGCAAGACCGCACACGCACCACCGTTACCCATCCGCCTCGCGCCATCGACACGAACCCAAGCAGCAAAAAAACAACGCAAACCCGCCCGCCCTCTATGCCGTCCACTCCTTTTTCGAATCGCACCACGCTATTAGACCGTTCTCTCGGGTACGCCGACGAGAACGAAAGGGTCACGTCTCGAGACGATATATCCCCCCTTCTGCTTTCCCCTTTAGATCGAACAAAACAAGCATCGCCACTCCAGGAGCAGCAGCAGCAGCAAACCGCAACATCCACCATACACACAATATCTGCTTCATCGACGGCGGCTCGGGGGATCGGGAATCGACTCCCATCCCCTGTGGCCTGGTTCTCTTTAAACCTCGACCTACCTCTCTCTTTTATTATTAACGACATTTGATGGAAAGAGTTGCGACGGAGTACTGGTGGCGCCCTTCCCCCATCTTGTGTGTTTGTGTGTTCAGTACAAAAACAACGGCCCTTCCGACTATTATGGAACGACGGCAAACGCGGTGGGTTTCCTCGTTTCCCGATGGAGACGTTCAACACGGACGATCGTCGGGGACGGGTTTCCTCCGCCACGTCGAGGAAGACAAAAATGGAGGGGCTAGCTTTTTTTCTCGTTGGATTTTTGGATTTTCTTTTTCGGGAGGGTGTTGGAACGGTTTCCCTCTCTGCTCGAGGGGAAATACCGTTTCTGTGGGGAAGAAGAAGAAGGAAAGGTGGGTGGCTTCTCAAAGACCGCAAAGGAGGGGAGCCAGGCCCGCCCAGGTGCTTGGGGAGAGTTCTTTCTGGATACAGCGGTGTTCGATGTACTTGAACACAGGATATGGGCGTAGTAATCGAGCATCAATGACCTCTTAAACTCCGTCTTCATCGCCTTGTAGCGTCTACGTTCCGTGCTGGTGAGTTTGCAGTCGTGGGATGAGGATCTCGTGATGAATGGGCCGTATCTAGCTACTGACTCCTCCGAGTTGGCCTGCCTCGGAGCCCCGAGACACGGACACCGAGCTCTTACACAACCTGCCCGCCAACAACCCCCGCCTGCGGAACGGGTTGCCAAGCACCTGCTGTAGAGAGCATACGGTGTCCCCGGGGCACAAGACTCGGGTTGGCCGTGGGATGCCAAGTCACCTGACTTGACGACACCGACTGCCAACTTTTTTCCAAGACCCCCAGCGGTCAATAACCTTGGCAGTAACCTTTTGCTTGGTGTGTCTGTGTGGTGGCCGCACTGCCCGGTTCTGCCTGCCTCTATCCCCACTCGCTACCACGTGGGGAAGGGGGGGAGTAAGTTGTACGGATACCATAGGGGCGTGGAGGGATGGATGATGATGGACACGCCGAACCAGCAAAACTGTATAGATGATTGGATATCCGTACATTTCGGCTCTTGTTTGGGGGACCGTGGAATATCAAAGTGCCGGGTTAACGGGGGGGGGGGGGGTATTGTGTTGTTGATCAGGCAGATGTAAGAGGAGGCTGGGTGAGAGGCAAGGGAAAAAACCTACACCGTTTGCTGACCGCTAAAAACCGAACAGACTACAGCGACTGGCTCTTGGTGCAGGAAGGGTGGGTGCGCTGGGGAAGAGCTGCGTGTCATGTAGAGGACCCCTGACGATCGTTTTCGGGACTTTTCGTCCTTTGTTTTTTTTCTTTCTTTCTCTTTGCCAAGTTGCAAGTCCTCGGAGGATGAGCGCTTATGCCACCCATCCCATTGGGCTTTCCGAAGATCTCGTGCCCGTTCGGCTCCTGGGGAAAAGTTTCATGGTCTTGCAAATCCATAGCACTGTTGCTGCTGTCTTCTCAGGCCTCCAACGGGTTTTAGTGTCGGCAGAAGAGGGCATGGTTCCACCGGCTTATCTCTTCACTTCAGTGGAGGATGCTATCCCTTGGGGTTGAACATGCGCGCGCCATGGTGCGACTGGGATGGAGGGGCGGACCCTGATCCTTCGTCGCCCCTCCCATCCACTTAAGCCCCCATCTCTCTCTTGGCTTGATGACATCGCCAACCGTTCTCTTCACTACCCAACGGCGCCCAAGGCGCCCAAGAGGGTTGTGTGTGTAATATCTGAGCGGTTGTATGATAATCGGGGTCGGTAATATTCGGGGTCCAGCTTTCCGTGTTGTAAGGCGATCATTCTCCGAAGCCCTATCTAACAAGGTAGTGTAGGGCATTGTTATGACGATGGAGGGCTGGAGCGTGTGGAGTTTTGGGCGTGATTCTATGATTATCTGGGTCCTTTGGACAGCGACGAGGCGCGCTGGGCATCATCCGTCGTCAGGCAGACCACGCGACGTGCTTCTCTCCGTCGTTTCAGTGAGTGTTGGTACCGAGCTGGGGACTGAAGCCAACCTTGTTGTGCAATCACGCTGTCGCCGCTGCTCCAACAGCGCTGCGTCGGATGAAGTGGTATTCGGACAGTCGGGATGACGTCTGCCGCCGCCGGGGATGAAACAAGGATCGGCTCTTGTCTGACTTCCCCGGCGACGAAAAGTCGGGATTCGAATCATCGGCAGGTCTTGGAGGGGTTATCGAGAAGACTGTCGGTTGCCACCTCCTGAGCCCTTCTACTCGGCAGTGCTTGGAAACGAATGCTGGAAAGCCCATACAATACAGCCTAGCTTATAGGCTGACCCGACTCACGCAGATCTTTCCCGGCCCCGTCGGCGGTCCGTTGCTCGGGGTCGAGGGTCAACTCAGAGACCCCATCCGCAACGACGTCCGCCTCCGCCGCCTCCGTTCCGGCCCCAATAGTCGCCGAGAAAGAAGCCACGCCTTCCTTCCCGTCCTCCCAGACCGCCGTGTCGGACCAGACGACGGTCAGCCCGTCCTTCACGCGCACATCAAACGTCACCTCGCGAGGCTCCCCTATCAGCACGTACGGGCGCCGGCGGAACTTGAGCCTCGTCTGCGCCTCGTACGTCCCGCTCCGCTTCCTCCGCCTGTAGTCGTCCAGCAGCAGGTCCGTCCACATGATGTCGTACGCGCCCTTCGGGAGCGACTCCGCGCCCCGCCCCTCGACGAGATCCCACTTCTTCTCCCCGGTGCTCCGCCCGAAGGCCGCCACGTCGACGTCCTCCCCCAGAAGCTTGTACACCACGCACTCGACGTCGAACGACCACGGCGGCTTCGTCGTGATGGCGATGGTGCCGACGAAGTCCTCGGACAGGACGTCGCCGCTGAACAGCCACCGCTTCCGGTCCCAGTACTCGCTGGGCGCGTACGTGACCTCATCCAGGACCGTCTCCTCGAGCTCGCACTGCACCCGCAGCGGGTGCTGCAGGTACGGCTCCAGGGCCCGGCTCTCCTCCGCGTCGACGTGCTTGCGAACGCGGCACCACTCGCGCGCCTCGAACGAGAGCTCCTGGCCCTTCCGCAGCGCGAAGCACCTGCCGGCCCCGACGCGGACGTAGCCGTTGCCCGTCAGCATGATGGAGATGTAGACCTCGTGCTCGGCAGGGCAGTCCGGGCAGTCGTTCCGGAGCCTCATCCACAGCGACTCGGAGAGGTCCCCCTCGACGCGGTCCAGAAACGTGTGGAAGTGGATGCCCTTGTTGGTGATGTTGAATTCGGGGGATGGACGGGTGGCGCGGACGTTGAACTTGATGCCCGAGCAGCGCTCAAACTCGGACGGCGATCTCGCGAACAATCCTCTGCAGAGCTGGTCGTCCCCGGGCGATAGCCAAGCGAAGAGCGACGAATCGTCCGTGTGGTTCACGATCTCCTCTTGAAGTCGTTGAAAAGCCCTCCGACCCTCACCATAGAGCATGGGCATGTTGATGTCGAAGATGCCAAGCAGGCAGTATGCTATGTCCTCGGGCCGCGTGGTCTGGCGGCGGGCGGCCCAGGACATCTTGACAGCGACTGGGATGTCCTTCAGACGTTTCGTCATTCGTAAAACGTCGATAGAGATCCGCGTGATGGAGGACAGCTCAGACGCCATCTCCTCTTTGGTAAAACGGAAAGACCAGTCCGAGTCGTAGAACTCGACGGTGGTGGGGGCGATGAGCTCTTGCAGGGTCCAGCCGCGAGTAAACCACCTGCACGAAGCGAGGCGTGACGTGTCGGGGGACGGCTCCAGATCCTCCAAGTAGACGAAGCAGACGGCCGAGTTCTGATACCACGGAAACATGGAGTTGATGGCCTCGCTGAGCTCGGCGCTGCTGCTCTTGTCGATGCAGCAGGTGTCGACCCAGGCGTAATCCAGACGACGCGCACGAGCAAGCTCGCACGTCCTGGAAATCTTGTCAAACCCGGGCTTCTCTCTCGCATTGAAAGGATCGTGATGCATGTCGTTGAACGAGACCTCGCCCTTACTCCACGTGTGGGACAAGATGGCGTACTCGACTTCGGAAGAGTCGACGAACTCTTCTAGGTCGAACGTCGTCGTGTTGATGAGCCACATGCTGCCTCCGGTCTTCTGTTGTCACGGTGTCAAGTGTTGTCTTGACGATGGAGAGTTGAAGGAGGGAGTTTTAGATCATCACAACTCTGATTAGGGAGGGATCTTTTGTTATCGACGCTTACCCGCCAGGATCGTCTTGCATATATGGGGCAACTGTACGAAGCCCCCTTCGACCAATGACATTTGTATACTCGGTGTTTCTGCTCACCTAGCCGCAATTGCGGCTCGAGTCGAATCGGGTTCACAATCTTTGCGGACGGAAATATTAGCAACCAACGGCAGTCTGATTTCAACTACAGCCAGGTGAGCTACTCAAAAGAAAATCATCTCATATGCCCCTAACGCTTCTTGCATTCGTTGCGATGCGTCCGCCAATCCTTTTTCTGGCACTCCGGACCGCAGTACTTGACCTTCTGGCATCCCGTGCACTTCTTCAGTGGGCCGCCATCGTTGCTAGACGTCTTGCCACAGCTGGTGCACCTCTCCAGGTTGTTGGATGTATGGAGTGAGTCCATGCCGCCCCGCTTCCACGCCTCGCGGTCGATGACGTTGTCTACGAACGGCACCGCGAATGCCGGGCTGATGGCCACGCGGGTCGCGTACTTCTTCGCCGTCTCCCACATGGGGATGTTCAAGAAGTCATCCGGCAGCTTCCCGGCTCCGCAGGAGCAGAGCGTGGGCAAGCCCGCTTCGAGTGAGACGGGCACCGTGCCGGCCTTGGCGTAGTCGCACGAGGCCTTGTGGTTCCACGTGCGGGCCCGTTCCGCCATAGATGGGAGAGTGCTGCGCCAGAAGTCGAGCTCTTCTTTGTTAACCTTGATGACACCGGCCGCCAGAGTCTGGAGCTCGAGGAGGAAGGGCTTGAGCTCCTCGAGCGTATCGTACGTCATGGGGAGGGCCGCCGCGTCGAGCACGACGGTGCCTGAGGGGGCGTCTAAACGAGCCGCCGAGACCATGATATATGTGTGTATGCCGAGGCCGTCTTCGTGGTTGAGGGCGAAGAGACCCGTCTGCTCGCCCTGTATCCCCATGGAGATCATGAACATGGTGAAGATGGACTCCTTGAAGTTTAGGCGGACCGAGGAGGAGAGGGCCGTGGTGTTTCTCGCAGCTTGTACTTCCTGCCGCAGGTGTCTCTCTGGGACGGAGAACTGAACCGACAGTTGGGTCTGGAGCAAGCGAAGGGCAGTGTTTTTCTCGGAGATGTCGATGATGGGCAGGCGGTCAAGATTGAGGTGCGGCAAATTCAAGGCCACGGGTGTGTTAGAAAGCTTCCGGGCAAGGGTCACCGGGTACATGAAGTTGGCGAGAGCTGACTGAGTCCGCGGTTCGGTGTACGGTTTGGCTAGGGGCACGATAACCTCGACGTAGGCTGACTTGCGGGCGATGCGTGTTCTGGCTGCGCTGCCATCGACTGGGTTGGGAAAGGTAATGGGATAAACGTGCTCTTCGCCAAACACAAGATTGATGGTGAAGGGCGATTCCTGCTTGAGGACAAGTGGCACTTTGTTGGCGAGGAGGTTCTTGGCCTTGCTGGACAGGAAGTCGAGGTGGCCGGTGATGGTAGCGATCTTATCCTGCTGCTCAGAGATATCGGCGGTGAAGATGGCCTCGGCCTCGCCCTTGGCCTGGGTAGGAGACTCGGCAACAGCGCCAGCCGCTGCGCAAGTACATGCATACCTGGTCTGCCCGGGGAGGTATCTCGTGATGAAGACATTGGATTCATCGCCTAGCTTTGCCTGGAAAATGACCATCTCCTGGCCAATCGCCTTGCTGAAAGTGGCAACATTCTGGGCCGATTCTTGGACCGCCAGACGCACGTAGCTGGTCTTGCGTTCCACCTGGAGGGCGGCGGCGGGGACGTAGAACGACGCGATGCAAGGCGAATTACCAGCCCAACCTGCGGTGTCGCGTTCGATAGTGACTGAGAAGTTGCTGCTGTTCCTGTCGCCGCCGGTCTTGATCGTGCCGAACGCGAGGTGAATATCGTCGAAGAAATTGTGCCACTTGTGTTCCGCGTCATCGCCAGAGACCAGAGATGCGCGGACCGTGGGCGACGCGATCTTCGATTGATCCGAGCCTGACCACAGCCGTGTCAACATTTCCTTCGGGACAACGAGGCTCACGGCGACAACTTCGGGGATATCCTCCCA
This sequence comes from Colletotrichum musicola, assembly GCA_014235935.1. NCBI lineage: Eukaryota > Fungi > Ascomycota > Sordariomycetes > Glomerellales > Glomerellaceae > Colletotrichum > Colletotrichum musicola. The sequence continues at coordinate 13,280 of WIGM01000538.1, read as the reverse complement.
AGAGTCGAAGCCGCCAAGGTTCCTGTTGGGCTTGATGTCTCGCTTGAGCCACTGCTCGGAGAACAGGCCCTGGGTGTGTAGCTGCACCGACAAGTCTTGCCGCAAGTTTCCCGTAAACATGAGGCTCCTTTCAAAAGAAGTCTTTTCAAGGAAGACCCTAACGGTCGTGTCAAAGTCGGAGACCGAAAGCCTGGACTTGAGATATCGAAGAAGGGCGATCATGGTCCCGCGGTGGAAGGTCGTATAAGCCGTGTTGCGGATCATCTGATCCATGGAAACCCGGGAGATGGAAAGCAGCTTCATGGGGTTCTCGTGAGCAAAGACCTCCAGGTACAGCTGGAAGAGCACGCCCCCAAGAGCCTCGGGATCGATCTTTAGAGGGCCAGTTGCGTTGACTTCAGAGAAGAACTTGCTTTGCTTCCAGGTCATCCGATTATGAATGGACGTCGGACCTGAACTGTTTGTGTTGAAAGACAAGTCGATGATGGCCTCGTCAAAGAAGGACGTGGTAGTGGTGTTGGTCCAGTACTCGACCGAAGCGGCACCCAGAAGCAGCGATACAGTTGGGCCATGACCGAAGAGCAAACTGTCGAATGCCTCCTTCGTCGTGTCTTGCTTCTTGAGCAGAGTCTCGGTAAAGACAGAGGACCAAGGCTGCGCGGTGAGCAACGGCAGCGTCGACATAAGAAGGTTCAACGTGCCGAGATGGTCGGCAAGGTTGGAGGTGTCGATGGCATCAAAGGTGGCTGGCGCAGCGTGCTTCCCCCCATACTCGGCGGGATCCAGAGATAGGGGCCGGGTGTCAAATTGTCTCCGGTACCATCCGGCCGAAGTCTCTTTCGTGGCAGCAAAGTGCTGGAGCGTGTGGCAGAAGACGAGGGCCTCGCTAGCGACGGAGCGAACGACCAGCCTCTTGGCCCGAAGCAGAACACCACACGCGGCAGCCCATTCGCGGAACTCGGTCTTGGCTGCTGCGACAGTCTTGCGCTTGTCGGCCTTCGGGTCGGGCTTGAGCGGGGACAACTTTGCCAAAGGGGCGAAGGCATTGGCAAGGTGGAAACCGATGATGGGGTTGAGGGCGTAATGGAGGACCCTGTGCTTCGACAAAGAGGCGGCGAAGAGAGGGTTCGGGATGTTGGCGGTGCCGCTGGGCCCGTTGGCGGCAACCTTCCAGTAGATATCGGCCGACTCGAGGATTTCTTCATGGTGTCCCCAGCCGAAGGGAGCAGCAGATCGCAAACCGGAATAAGACTGGGCGTCCTCGCCGAACACAGCTTTCCTGGTCTGCATTGAAATTTTCAGATTCTTTTTCAAAGAGGCGACCTGACCCTGGACATCGTCTGAGGAGGCAGCGTCATCGTAGGTCTGCCAGACGGCTCGGACATCATCAAAGGTGGCCTGGTCGCAAAAAGGCAGCGTCTTGCCGTAGGTGCTAGCCTTCCACGTCTTCAAGGACTCTGATGCTGCGAGAAGTTTCTTGACCTGATCCGACAGGAGCTTCAGGTCGGACTTTTCGAGATAGAGATCGTAGTACAGGTTCCATGGGGGGTATCCCGGAGCGTTGTTGTCGATCAGAAGAGAGAAGAGCAAGATGTTGCGGGCTTCAATAGGTCAATAATGGTGCCAATTTTGGAAGCGTTGTGAGTGGTCCGGTACTGTACCGAGAATAGCCTCATCCCAGTCATTGCACGTAATGTCGAGCTTTCGAGCAGCTTTGAATGACGGTCAGTATCAACTTTCGAAAGATTAAGGCAGGGAGGCAGCGACTCACGCAGACCAGCCTCGTTGTAGGCCGTATAAAGGATGTTCCTCACATCTCCACAGCCCACGAGCAGCAGGTTGGCATCGATTCCATGCGGTAGGGCCCTGGCAAGGTTTACTGCGGGAGTGTTGCCGACCGCATAGAAGTTCGAGAAGGAGTTGACGACCGTTGGGGTGAGCATCTTGGCGACGTGGCCGAACAAAGGGACGGCGAAGGGACCGCGTTAAACGATGGCCGACCGTTGAAGGTGGAGGCGATGGTTCACCAAATGGGATTGGGTCGAAGCAGTGAGGGGCACGATCTGGGCCTTGATTGAGCTGCTCAACGGCCAATTGACGGTTGGTCGTCCTCGGCGAGTCAAGTGAGCCGGTCTGGAAGTAAAACGAGATGCAGAAAAGCCGAATTCCCCGTCCCGAAAGGTTGGAATCCGCCTTGTTCCTCGAATTGTGGGCGTGAATGGCATTCTGAGATGTTACAGAGGGGCAGTTTGATGTATCTAGGTACCTACCTAGGGAGGTGGGGAATAGGCCAGCTGGTGCCAGCTGAAGTCACGGTGCCGCAGTCTGAGAATGTGGATGCTTAGGTAAGTAGTACAATCAAGGCATTTATCAACGGGCTACCGACCGCCTGCCCAGCCACAATAACAAACGGCAGAAAAAGTAATCAGCCACTTCCGGCAGCTGCCACGGGCTTCGGCGCCTTTCGCGATAGGCGTCCGTCGCGTTTTTGCTACCTGCCACATTCTGCATCCAGCTCATGCCCTCTTCGACCGGCGAAGCATCCTACGATCTGCGCGTGCAACGTTTGCCACCGTCGAACCCCAATCAACTGGGCCAATTGTTCTGTCAGTTGCGAATACGAGCAGGAAAATAACGCAGCGCCTGCGCCGAGCCGATTGCGAGTCTTTGACCGCTGCTGAAGCTCCCGCAAACAACATCGACATCGTCAGGAATCGATCATGGCTGTGCAGCCCACGCCCCGTGTACGGCGTACGTCGCAAAATACCCAGTACACGTACGCTCTCCGCATCGATACGCTACTCGACAACACCGAGATGCTGACCCGAGCCATAGCTATAACCTGTCAAGGCGCATTCACGATGTCAAGACCTACCCCGTCCAGTCTCCGCAGGGAGCTACGATCCTGCTCTACGGCCACGACAACGGCGTCTCCATAGTGTGGAAAGGTGGCCGTCGCTTCAAACCCGTCAAGAAGCAGCCTTCGCCCCCCGAGAAGCAGAACGGCGCCACCGACGATGCAGTCATGATCATCGATTCCGACGACGACGCGCCCCCGGCCAAGTCTTCCAAGGCCTCCGCGCCTTTCACCGACAAGCCCGAGTTTGAAGATGCTCAAGAAGATGGCCCATACCCCGAAATCATCCAGACCCTCGATCTCTCTCTCGGCACCGCTGCACTGCACCTGGCCGTGTTGCCCATAACACCGTGCCCCGCCGAAGATGCTGCCTGGGGAGGTGCCGATGTTTTGAAGGAAAAGATGGTCTTCACAGTGGCGTGTGCCACCAACGAGGTTTACGTCGTCGCCCTGCCTCTGACACCACCCAGCCCCGAGAGCAAGGCGAGGCCTCAGCTGCGGTCGAACCTACTTGCGGGCAAGGCCGGTTCAGGCCAATGGGGCGAGAGGGTCATTTTCCTTGGTGGCCAGTACAAGCACAGCGACGGCGTCGCCATGTCCATAATCAAGCCCAAGACACCAAGCCGGGAGCAGTTCAGCGCATCAAGCACGCAAAAGCCTCGAATCGTCGTGGCTGCGCATACCCGCGAGGCCTCGGGCACCTTGCGCCTCTGGGACGTTCCCTTGGACGTCCAGCCCGGCGAAGCGAGTGGCCGCATCAACCCTTTCCAGACCGAGTACCTACCCAGCCCTCTGACCAGCATATCCTTCAACCCGACACACCTTACCCAGCTCTTGACCGTTGCCTCGCCACACGCAGTTCGCATCTACGACTACGCCCAGCCCTCGTTGCCGCCCGATCAGGAGGCCACTGGTCCCTTCCCAACCCAAGGATCCTGGCTTCTCTCTCTGTTCCAGCCATTTACTCGCCCCACCTCCGCACGAAAGCCCATCCTCGACGCAGCCTGGATTTCCCACGGTAGAGCCGTTCTGGCGTTGCTCGCCGATGGCACCTGGGGGATATGGGATGTCGACGGCGCCAGTCCGCTCGGCGGTTCGCTACTGGGAAAGAGCAAATCCGGCATCAAGGGCGGTGCCATCACTGCGTTTAGCGCCAGCGGACACGTCGAAGGCACGGGTCCCTTGCGTAACGCGGCGGCTGGCGTACCAAGGTCAAACGGCAACGGAGAGTTCGTGCCCATGACACCACACACCCGACGCGATGTTGTGGCGTCGCTGAGCACAGCTGGCTCCCTGGAGCGGCTTGTGTCGACACGAGGCGGCATTGTCGTCACTGCGTTGCCCGGCAACGGCTCGGGATCGGCTGACGAGAGCGTTGTGCTGTGGATCGGAGGCCTCGACAACGTCTCCGTCATCCCCGCCGTCTCTCGATTCTGGGATTCACAACTGCGACGCAGCTCTGGAGGCGGCGTGAACCTGTTCTCGGGCACTACACCGACGAAGATGATTCGACTTCACGACCTATCAACAGGTCTGCTTGGCGAGCGATGCTGCGGCGTCGGCGCGGCAGTCGACTTTGCCAAGCTCAAGGAAAACGACGGCGGCCTGCAGATCGAAGTCCTCGTGATGGGCGAAAGCCGGCTGGTCATCGTCCACGAGTGCGAAGACGCACCCGGCGCCAAGATCGGCGGCGTCGTGTCCACACGGCGACGCCTGTTCGGCGACAAGAGCGCCAAAGAACCCCCGAGCGCCATCATCGTCCACCCCCGACCAGATCAGCCCCGCGGCGTCTCGTTCAACCTCAGCGTCCACAAGTCACGGAGCCTGCGCGGCAAGCCTAACGGCGCCCTCCCCGACGACGACGCCACCCACGACTTCACGCTGCCCATCGGACGGCCGAACCCGGGCTTCGGCTTCGCCGACAACCTCAACGAGGCGGCAGACCTGGCCGAGGACGTCACTATGCGCGACGTGGAGGAGGAGATGCTGGACATCCTGGAGATCGACCAGGCTTTGGAGTACATGGAGGACGACCGCGGCAGTGGACGCAAAAAGGTCGTCTTCGAATAAGACACAAGGGAACGGCCGCTGCTCCGCTGATGTTGACTGACGAAACTTGGACTAGACGAGACAAACAAAATGTACGTACGATACCCTCGGGCCCGTGCCAGCCACCGACCTTGCTTGAACCCCGGGCCTGGTACGGCGCCAAACTCTAATGCCCTTGATGCCTTCATCGCCTTTTCTTCTTTTTTCTCCTTCTCGTGTTTCCCTCCTCCGCCCCTTTCCCCCCAATCACAATCATACACAAGCACACAACCCGCCAACGTCTCTCGAGACCAAGGCAATCCGCACGTCATGGTGGAGCGCAAGGAGAGATCCATCCTTGATCCAGCTCTGTATTACGAGCGGTACATCAAACAATCACCCAAGTCCTCTGGGAGGAGCTGTGGCCTTTCTCTTCTCTCCCCTCTTTTTTCGCAAGGCACAAGATCGCAAGATGAAGTGTTGTCGACTGAAAGGGTGGCGAGGGGGAAAGGTTTCCTTTCCAAGACTGGGAGAAGCCGACGATTCCTTACTTTTCAAGGCTAGGGATTTTTTACGGGCGGGGGCATCTGGGTGGTTCGGTCTTTGCGAATTGACCATTTGCTCTCCCGGCCTAAGTCGTCGTTCCTGCTATCTGCCCTCTGTACCTCTTCCTTCCCTCCCTTGGATCCTTGACTCTGGCTACGGCTGGGGGACGATGGGCGAAAGGGGGAGGGGAAGGGGGTGAGGGTGGGGGACGTCAAGGCTGGGAGGTGGTTCGTCGGTACATTTTTTTCTCTTCTTACTTCCTCGTTTGCTGTGCTTTGTGAGGTTCGTGACGTCTATGTATTCTGTGATGCATTGCTTGTGACTCCCTCCCCAGAGACCGTGTTGGGCCCTGTCCCTGTCCTTGTCGTGGTTTTGTTGTGTTTCTTGCCTCGTTGAGTTGTCTCCGATGTTTTCGCTTGTCGTTTCTGCCTTCGTTGCTCGTCGTCTCCATTCTTGTCGTTCTGGTGGGTCCCTGCCTATTCTCGTCGTTGTAGTTCTCACATCATTAGGATATCAGTTGCTGTTGTTATTGTCTGTCACTATTATCTGTCACCATTGTCTTTCACTGTCGTCTGTCACTGTTATCTGTTACTGTCGGCTGTGTTCTTTAAGTCTACCTAACGCTTTATTCGCTACCTACCCAGTGCTCTTGTAGACCCCATGTTCTCAGAACTTGGGGCGTATGTTGACGGTGAGTTGCTGCAAAGTGCGCTAGCCATGCGAACACACACTCCGTGCGCATTCTCGAGGTCGTTCCTGTTGGGCATCTCAATGACGTCGCACCGCGAAAGAGGCTCTCCTGGCATGACGACATCCGCTCTGCCAACTGTTAACCATATTCCCGGGCGGCCGGCCACTGGACGGAAGATCAGAGCCGCATCGCACCCACGAAACTTGACAACATAGTCACCAGGTTCGGTGCCAGCTGGTGCCAGCCCTACACAGTCGTTGGTCCCCGAGAAATAGAGAGGCGAAGACCAGGAGGTGTATATATTTTGGGGATCCTTGAATGCATCATCGCGCATCCCTGGCTTGCCGCCTTCTTCCAGGCTGACCTCTGACTCGTTATGGTCCCAGGCCCATGCCGCTACCGTCGAGAGCCTAGGGGGACGTCCAGGTAACGGCCAGGGAGGTGTATCGTGCGGGCAGAGGAATTGCAGCTCGTTGTGGGTGTAGTTTAGACTGAGCTTCGTGTAGCGCAAAGCACCTGACAGGTTTTCAGGGGCCCATATCTCCAGGTTGGCAGCTGTAGGGGACGAGCGGAATTCCTTGTGAGAAATCCCAACACGTTCAACTGTGCTGACGCGATAGCCTTTGCCGCGGAAGCAGATGGGAGGGGTTTGTTCGCCTAATAGTCTGCTGCTGGTGGCGTGCTCACCAAATATGTCCTGGGCGACAGCGGCTTCGCGGACAATATAGGTCATCAGTCTTTCGCGCTCCCTCTCATGAGTCTCATCGACAAGCGCACCGTGCCTTTGGACTATACTCTGCAAATGGATTGTCCATATATTAAACCACGGGATATCTGTCGTGCTGCTCTCCACCCAGTCCTGGAGTGTGTTGGCCAGGACACGGCGAACAGAATGATGAAGATGGCTTTGCTGCATCCCCTCATTTTCGCCTGGCAGCAAATTGAAGCGTGGAGAAGCCTGGTCCTGTGTCACAGGCGCCGAAGCAGGTGTTGGAAGCAGCTGTGTAGCAAGGCGGAGGGTCGGCAGGATTTCTGCTGGGACGACGTTCGAGCCCTGGAAGCGAAGGGATCTGAGAATGTAGTCCGGGCAGGCGAAACCTCCTTGTAAGAACATGACTAGTCTTGATAGTCGCAATGCTAGAAGGCTTGGAAAGTGTTCCCAGAAGGGATTCTCGCGGACAAAGGCGTTGGAAAAGACTGGCCAGTCATTGGCGCGCGACTCTGAGAAGGTTTCAAACGCCTGCCGCTGCTGGTCGTGGCCCTTCCGCCTTGACAAGTCTGGCTCGGTGTTCATCAGAGCCATGTCTTTGCTGTGGCCCACTTCCCATTGTGTTTTCTTGTAGTATCCGTATTTGTCTAGTTTGAAAATTCCGAACTTGTCTACTTCGATAGCCGTCGGGAGTAGGCCGAGACCTAACCAGGCGATTGTGGCGTCCGCGCGCTGCATAATTGACGGTATGGTGGCCCGACTGTTCACCGGGATGATTCGCCCACAAGTGGCGGCGGTGGCGGCACACAATTCCTCAACCCACACATGGATGGTAGGATCGCCCGACTTGGACTTGGGCCGCAGGTACTGGAGAGCCTGGCCAAGCATATTACTGAGGGAAATTTCAACGCGACGGCCGTTTTGAGATGACGTGATCTCGATCTTCAGGCCATCGGAAGAATCCTTCTGCGTGGTGTCGTACGTAAGGAACCAGTAACGAGGGGCGTTCACGTCCAGCATTGGTAGTTCGAATTGTTTGCGGGTACCCTGGAGAGGGTCTTTGAACTTGCTGGCGGGTTCGATCTCGAGAAGGAAAAGCGTTTTTTTTGTCTCCGAGCCCCGTGACGAAGTCTGAATCTTCCCAATTAGGCGTGGCGTCCATCTTTTTGTGTAGAGTCTGTTGGCGTGAATGATTGGTTGATGCGGAACGCAACGAAATGAAATGAAAGGAATAGTTTGGTGGTTGGTTGAATGATTGTTTGGATGTTTGGGTGGATGCGTGGTTGTTTGAATTGGATGGGTGGTAAGCCACAAGGCTCGATCGAGGTGTTGGAAGCAGGGCCCGGCGAGACTGCCTGCCCTCTGGGGGAGGAAACAACCACCAAGTTCCTCCCCACGCACATACCAGTTTAACAAGACAGTAGTAGTCGGAGACCACGGGATTAGAACATCAACAACGGCAGAGACGACGGGCAACGACAGCAGAAGCAACGAGCAGGAACAACAGGGACGGCAGGGACTCACAAAAAGGATCAAAAACGGCAACAGCAAGAACAAGATTGGCAGGGATGCACCTGAAGAGCATGAACCAAGACCAGGACAACTGGACCAGAGACGAAAATACAGATGATATTGACGTATAAATACAAAGTTCGACCCGTGTCCATTTACGCCGGTACGCCAGAGAGAGAGCTGCACATTTGGACAACCTCGAGCAGAGCAACCCCTGATTCAGTTCCCCCTCCACGATCCGTGGAAGAGGTGCTTCATCAAGGCGGCCTCGGGCGGATCGCCCCTGGTGCTGTTGGAGTGCGGCTGGCCCATGCCGAACCCGTCGATGGGCAGGATCAGGATGTCGCCCACCAGCTTGGGCTCCGTGATATACGAGAGGTTCTTGGGGTCCGTGATGGTGTCGTCGTACTCCTGCAGCTGGCTAAACACCGCGTCCGTCCACGCCGCCGGCCCCGTCGAGTTCATGACCTCGGTGCTCGTCGGCTTGACGCTCTTGATAGGCGTCCCGTGCTTCGCCGACAGCTCGTCTAGAGAGCGGAGGATCCGGCCGGCCATCCTGCCGAAGACCGGGTGGCCCGGCGCCGCTGCGATCGTCCACTGGCAGAACTGGACCCAGTGAAGGATATCGAACCAGCCGTTGCCGTCCCGCCGGTCGAATTCAATACCGATGATAAGCCGCACGCGTTCGCGCCACTGTTCCGGTACCCAGACGTCCACAGGCTTCAACGCCACCGTGTCCGTGTCGGTGTACACGCCTCCCTCGAGGCCCAGGATGAGGTACCGGAGAAAGTCCGACTTCATCCCAACGTTGGGCATGTTGACGTACGCATCGATGATCTGCGGCTCGTTGGCGAAATGTTCCTCAACCCACTCCAGGCCCGAGTTCTCGCCCATTAGGGTGCTGCAGCACATATCGACGTCAGTATGTCGGGGTTTCCCAAAGAAGCATAAACTTCAGCCACGGGGAGGATTGGGTGGGCCAGGGCTCACTATTCATAGCCCGGGTTCTTCGCGAGCCACGAAGCAGAGTTCTGCAGCTTCTCGGGGTCGAGGATGAGGTCCTTGTCCGACTGCGGCGCCTTCTTGGGCAGGCTGATCTGCCAGATCTTGGGCGGGATCAGCTGCGTCGTGTTCGTCCTCCAGGCCACCCTGCCGCGGGACGGGAACGTGAAGGACCCGCGGTGCCTCCCGAGGGCCCAGACGAGGGCGAGCGCGAGAAGACCGACGCCGGCGAACAGCGTCCTGTACCGGAACCGAGCCTTGTGCTGGAGGGTGATGGGCTGCGCCCAGATGGGCGAGCTCGGGGGCTTCTGGAAGTGCGTCAGATGCATGATGATGATTCCAGCGAGGTGGAGGTCGTCGACAAGGGCCGGATGTCTATACGGATGGGAACGAAAAGGCTGGAGGGGAAAGTTTTGAGGCGAGATTCCCAACCCATCAGGAGAGGAAACGGGAAGAGAAACGAGAAAAGGGCTCGTTCAATATTATACAAGAATGCCGAGAGATGGGGGAGGCTCCCTTGGTTCTCCCACCTCAACGCTCCTCATCCCCCTCAAAGTTTGAACCTCGACCCATACGGGTCTAGAAGATAAGGTAGGGAGACGCAGCCATGCCGGCGGTGTCAGAATTACTTTCCTCCTCCCTTCGCTGCGGCTGGAGCAATCCAGAGGGAGCGCCACACGGCCGGTTTTGGTGTAATCTGCCCGCCCACGGTATCGCCTCAGGGCGCTGACAAAGGGGAGCAGAAAAAACACCGGCACGCCGGTCTTGAGGAAGGAAGACGGAGAACCGAATCTCTCTCTGCCTATCTGGCTAGCTGTTCTCTCATATCCAGTGTGATCTCGGGCCCTGCCGTCCGTCCACACGCACAGCCGCGATGCCGCGCCGCCGCTGCCGTCGTCCAGCTGGCGCGAGCTACCGCCGCGCTACTTTCATGCAAGCGGCAACCGGGTCTCCCAGGCCGTCGGGTTGACCTGGAGTCCTGGCAGCTCTAGGTACAAAGCGAGCAAGTTGCCCCCATGGGAAAACGCCCAACGATGGGAGGAGAAAGCAGACCCTTCCCCTGCCAAGAACGACTTCGTCGTAGGCACGCGGATAAGAATGGAGGTTCAAGGGTAAACACAGCATTTGATGATTGGAGACTGGCGTTCGGTGGGACCGGATGGACGGTTGACTTATCGAGACTCAGGGACCGATCAACGTGGGCGCCGTCACGCGCTGACCTCGACTCGCGTTGGCTTGGCAGGTCAAAGGGGAGGGGCGGAGGGAGGTAGGGGGAGAGAGATTGTTTATGTCTCAGTCAAGAAAAGAAACAAAGCGCACATCTTCACCCGATGGGCATGCCCTTTCTGAACCCAGTGTCTCACCCGAAGGTTTTCCAGCTTATCGCAGGCTCGGCCTGCGGGCTTCTGCTCACACTTCCAACGGGAACGTTCGACCTGACGATCCACGTTCAAGAAGCAGTCAGGAATGGGCGGAGCTTGTTTCTTTGGGGGCCCGTGGACCCCCGTCATTCTTCACGATTAATCTGGAATTTGAATTTCAGGGGCGGCGAACTCCCTCCAATGCCCGTTGGAACGCTGCAGGAGTCAAAGACAGCTACGGTATCCCTGGACTCCTTTCTCGCCCACCAGAGCCTCTCAGATGCTCATCCCATTGACCTCGAAAAGGCATACTACATGGGGTATTATTGATACTCATTCGACCTTGCGGGGAGCCCGACCGGTCGGTGAGCATAAGCAAGCTTGGGCTCGGGAAACATGGCAACCTGAGTAGAGCCTTGGCAACTGCAAAAAAAAAAAACATTGACAAAGCTGGCTCGTTTAGTATTCCCTGGCGAGCTGGCCGAGGCGCAGCTGGGAACTAGATCACTAAGACGGGTGCGGCAGGCTAGCTAGCTCTGGGCAAGACGATGGCAAAAGCGCTAGCCAACGAAGCTTCGGATAGGAGCGCCAACAATGGAAAGTTTGGTTCGGTTGTTGTTGTTGTTCTTCAGCACCGGTTCCTCTGATCTGGGCCGTGGTCGACTCTATGAGGCCTCTCTACGCCCTTTCAGGAGAGACTTGGGGAGAGAGGGGGGGGGTAGACGGCTCTATCCGGAAGAAGCCAGCAGTTCGATGGTCCTACGAGCTTGAACACTAGAAGTCTTGATAGTGTTGTTCGTCTGAGCGCGGATGGATCCGTCAGCTTCCCGACGCCGCCCCGCCAGCCGGGGCCCTGTGCCATCCCTACCTATGGTGGTACCGGATCTGTGGCCCCACTCCCGGCTCCGACCGCCGGTGGAACGCCAGACGGAATCGTCCGTAGGGAACGGGCGGTCCCGGCTTCTGCTTTGTCAGAACGCTTGGATAAGAACCAGCTTCGCAGGAGTCAAGTGACTCTCCAATACCCAGTCACCATCTCCTCAAGTGGCATCATTAGAACCGTCGTGCCAATGGGTTCCCGGCCCCCAAAGCTGTGTCACACGGCATGTCACATGGCATCACCCATACTAGCCATCCATCAGATGGAGCCCTCGTAGCCTCGCAGAGTAATCTGCTAGCTGCCAATTGTGTTTCATATTCCTGCTGAGCTGCACGATCGAGATCAAAACAACATCCAGGGCCCGTTCCTTGCGCGACAAGTCACACGAACAGTGGCCCCCTTAGGTATAAATGACATGGAACGACTGTATGCCCAACCCCCAAACCCTCGACTAGCACCGCTCAGGTTCGCACGGGTTGTGTGTATATGTGTATGAACGTATATGCAAGCAATTTCTTAATGCCATTTCTGTCGGGCAGCATAATGTAGGTTAGCAACACATTTAGACGCCCCAGAGAATCATTCAACAGATTGTGGACCATCCTTCGTCGGCGGTCTAAAAACCCCAACTCCACCTCGGTGGGTTCAATGTTCTTGAACCTAATTCCTTATGTTCTTGTCCTTGCCCTAGAAGACATCGCCGAATCTGAGAGACGCCCCCTACCCCCCTGCAAAGACGACCGTATCTCCCTGAAACGAAGCGGAGAGAGAAAGAGAGACAGCGATGATGCAGGGCATCACTGGCCGATCCGACTTTCGGGCATGTTCCACAAGCTCAAGCACCTGGAAGTTCGAAACCGCCATGTCTAGTGGAGGAATGACCCAAAAAGGTAGAGCCGTGCCAGCATGGCTCTGATCCATGGTGTTAACGGCGCCAACTTACTGCCCGAGGACCTACATGTAGACATGCGTAATCTCCAGAAGCTACGTGCAATGCTACGGGGACGCGTCGTCGGGCGGGATGGCCATGCATTCGGACAGCGGCACTAGACGGTTCTAGTAAGGCCTCTCGACAGACAGGCTCGTCGAGAGTTAGACGGAGAAAACGAAGCGTATGAAATTTGAAATTTGGATTCTGTTGACAGCGTTGGGCGCATCCTTTCCTGCCCGGTTTTGGCTGGACACAAGCATGTCTTCGGTTCTTATTTTTTCAGCAGAGAGATATCTATGCCATGAGGGGCTATACTATCTAATTCAGTTCGTCAGTACTAACCGCGCTTTCGCTTTGTGCCACAGTTGGTAGCGCTGATCTGCTCGTAACGCCAGGATTCATAGCCCTTGGACACCGTCTTAAGACCCAATGTACAGGTTTAGATTAGCCATCTACAGCGCGCCCATCTCCAGGGGAAAGACCGTCCAGTCAAGATGGTGTTTTAAAGCTATCTGTCACGACAGAGGAGGCAAAAACAGTGTTGTGAAGCGGTTCTATTATAAGAGAAACCCTCGAGATACATGTATGAGTTCCGGGGGACCCGTAGGGGCGTCCCAGCTACAAAAGGCTGTAGGTTGCCTCGCCACACTATTCATAATACAATGTCCTCCCTCAGTATCACTATCAACTACCGAGTCGCTGGAGGCATGCATCCGGGACCCAACATAAGCATGGTGGACCGATGAGTGCTTAGTAGTAGCCG
>WIGM01000537.1:0-30822 GCA_014235935.1 Colletotrichum musicola | reverse complement strand
CTTCATCGCGTTCGTGCCAATAAAAGCGGCTCGCAGACGGTAGGAAGCCCAGTTGCAGCTTTGGCGGGGTTGATGCTCACTTCTTTCAGCCACTGGGCGGTATTCCATGGTGGAACGATCATGGTGATCATATTCTGGCTGGTCACGCCCCTTCAGAGTGCGGTTTTCGGAACTGGCTCAGTGATCGTCCAGAGGACGTTAAATATGTCTCCCGTCGCAGCTCTCCGACCGGCTTTGGAGCAAGGCCCGATAATGGACGTGTCCATCCTCAACGAGGGTTATGCCCAGACTTGGTTGAATCAACCGAACCCACCGTTTACCACTTCGGAATACACACTGCTGCCCTTCACTGCCGAGAGCAAGACGACGCAGGTATCGTCGGCTAATTGGACAGCACCCACGACCAAGTACTGGACGGAGCTCCAATGCTGGCCCGCCCAAGCCTCGATGAACGGACCTGCTTCGAAGCAAAGCTACGACTTTCTCAACGGACGTGGCTGTAATGCCAGCGAGATCGACGTGTATGGAAACAACCTCAACACCCTGCCCTACAAGATGCTTTACATTGGGTATCACAGCAGCGACTGGGCCGACTATTGGTTGGGCATGACGTGCTCGAAAACATCCGCAAACAACCAGTTCCTGGCCACCTGGGGCCAGTCCAGCATCAAGGGACCCGAATACAAGATCAACCTCACGTCCATCTTCTGTGAGACGAACTACTACAAGCAGTCTGTCAATGCAACTGTTAGGTCGAGCGACTTGGTTCCGTTGGAAGATTCTGTGGTGCCTTTGGGGCCCAGGGAGCGGGTCGCGGAAACGGAGTTCAACAAGACGGCTTTTGAGTATCTAATGGGTGCAGGGGTTTCGGTGGTTGAGCTGGAAGTGAAACGCGAATATCCGTTTGGCCGCTTCTTGGAACATCACCCACAGGTTCAGTACCTCAACATGTCTTGGCCCATGTCGCCGATGGCCGGGTTCGCGGTAGGGTCCCAAAAGAACCTGGCATCTCTGGACGTGTTTCGGGACGAGACTGTGCTGGGGGAAGCTTACAACGTGACACACAAGATGCTGTTCAACCTTGCTATACGTCGAGCTCTCACCAACGTCACCGAGGCCGCGACCAGCGAAGGCACCGTGGACTTTTTCCTCCACGGCATCATCGTGAGCCGCCTATTCTCGGCCATTGTCGAAGGTTTCTTGGTTCTGGTCGGCATCTTCACCATCCTCCTATGGTGGCATGTGTACAGGGCCCCGAGCAGACTGACCATGGACCCGGCTTCCCTCGGTTCGTTGATTAGCATGTGCCAGAATAGTCCGGAACTCCTCGATCGGTTATCCGGAAAGGGCTGCGTGTCCGAAGAAGCACTCAAGGAATTGTTCCAAGACCAGAGGTTCAAGTTGTTCTGTGGGTGTCAGAGCAGCTCGAGACAGATGCTCATCAAAGTTGTCGACGTCAGGGAAAAGTCCAGCGGTGACCCGCGATTCAGTCTATCGCATCCAGATACCGGTCTTTCCATCGGACACTACTCCCCGGTCAAGCCACTGGCTCTACGCAGGGAAGTCGGGGTCATGGTCATTTTGGCCATGGCAGGCGCTGTCGCCGGGCTGATCTATCTCAAGTTTCTAGAACATGACAACAAAGGTTAGGACACCTTCACTCTCGGCAGGTGGGACACCATCTTACAGAATAATAGGTATCATTCGGCCGAACGCGAGTTTCGAAGTGCTTCAAATCCTGGAAAACTACGTACCCACTGTCTTTGCAACCCTCTTAGAGCCGTTTTGGGTTCTCGTCAACAGACTTCTTTGCATCCTCCAACCTTTCCGAGACCTGTGGACAGGCGGACGGCCGGCAAAGGGCTCGATCAGTGCTAGGTACACCTCGCTCCCTCCGCAGCTGGTTTTCTGGCGTGCAGCCCGATCCGGCCACTTTATCCTCACAGCCATGTGCGCGCTTGCGCTTCTCTCGAACCTCCTGGCCGTCGGTCTCGGTGGTCTTTTCAACGAGAAGCCCATCGCCCTCGAGTACCCGTTCGTGTTCCAGCAAGACATGCTGCCCAGGCTCAACAACGACTCTATATTTCGATTTTACATGAGCCAGCTAGGACCTTACGAGGCCCCCTTCTACATCACCATGAATAACGTGTCCCAGGGGACGTCCTTACCACCATGGGTCACTCACGATTACTTTTTCCAGCCATTCACCGTCCCTCCCGGCAGTGTTGCCGGTGGCAGCACCTACACTGCCCAGACCAGGGGTTTCGGTACCGAACCGTCCTGTGCCGACTTGGGCACGTTCAAAACCAAGGGCAAGGGACCTCAGCTAAACTACACAATGATCAGGAACGGCGAGGTTGTGGAGGGTTGCAAGCCTGGCTTCGTGACGGACGACCTGGATTTGAACAAAACAATGTACCAAACCCCTACCGGCCCCGCGGCCATCGAACTCGTCGAAGACCTGGACCCGACATCCGTGTTACCCGTCTTATCCGTCTGCCGCGTTCCGCTCATGCTGGGATGGTCGAGGACTTCGGACGCCACGAAGATGGAAGAATCCGAGATGGAAACGTCCGTCGTCGTATGCGAGCCGGTCTTCACCACCGCCATGTTCGACGTCACGGTCGACCCGGACGGCTACGTCATCAGCTCGTCGCAAGTCTCCGAATCTTCGCCGACCCTCAACTACCCGCTCTCGACGAACCACACCGACATGGTAATCGGCATCGTTAACGGCCTCCGCAGCGCGACGCACCACACCTGGCACAACGACAGCCTCTCGCGGGACTGGATCAACTACCTCCTCAAGATCCAGCCGGGCCACGCCGACCTCCTCGACCCCACAGTCGCGCCGAACAACACCGCCCTGATCCCCACCCTCGAGGCCCTCTACCGCGAGACCTTCGCCATCTTTCTCGGCGTCAACCAGGGCCTGTTCGACAAGCAACCGTCCCCCGTCGCGGTAAAGGGCGTCCGCCACACCGTCGAGACGCGCATCTTCATGGACTCCACCGCCCTCGCCATCAGCCTGGTCGTGCTGTCCGTCAACATCGCCGTTGCCGTCGTTCTCTACGGCCTCGCCATCAAGCACTTCCTCCCGCGCATGCCGACCACCATCGCCTCCATCCTCGCCTACCTCGCGCCCAGCAGGGCTGTCCGCGAGTACGCCGGACCCGGGAGCCTCGGAAACGCAACTTTCAGCTTCGGCCGGTACGTGGGAGAGGACGGACGCGCCAACGTCGGCATCGAGCTCGACCCGTACGTCGTGCCCGTGAAGCTCTCAGCGCTTAGGAAGGGCGACACGGAACCGAGGACGGGGTTGCTGAGGCGAGTGCTCGGCCGTCGGAACTCGGGACGGGGGGATGATACGTGGTTGTGATTTTTTGGACCGGCAATATTGGAGATTTAATCAGATGAGATGAATTGAACATGGGAATTCACATCAAATTTTCGGCATCGGGTTTGCTGTCGCGAGAATCTACTCCCCCGTGAAACTGACCTTACATGCTGCAAGTTTATCAGTTGACGAAACCGAGAGAGCTGGAAGCCGATGGAACGCGTCCACGAGTCAAGCCCTCTGCAGCGGTTCAGGGTCTTTCAAAACCGAACAAGAGACTCTAAACTGCATTTTCCCTTACTCTACATGCAACCCGAAAACGTTTCCCTCTGCGTTTCCGCAGTCCGGCGCCGATCACGTCCATGCGCATGCCTTCGTCCCATGTGGCATGTGTCAGCCTTTTCAGCTCGACAGGGGAGCTCGCCTCAAACATCGAGGTGGTTTTGTACACCACGTTTCTTGAAATGTCCATCTTCTAACGTCCGCCGCAAACTATAAGGTTTAAGTTATGTCAAGCTCCCTGTCCACGACGCCAAACCCCACGAGGTCCTTGACTCTTGTTCAAGGCTCCCCCCGTACGGGTGTTAGAGTGACCACATCAGATTGTCGAGTTCTCGATTGTCACTGGTTGGCGCCGAGCGCTTTGACGGGCCAGAGCCTGGAGCTCTGGTTTGGTGTGTGTACGGGTTTTGCTGTATGTCTCCAAACACCATCGCCGAGTTGCACATGTCCAGTTTTTTCACAAGGGGCGAGGTTCGGTATTGTCATGCCATTGATTTCCTAAAGCTACCTTTTCCATGATAGATGCTGAACCTGTCATCTAACGTTTTGCAGAAATGCGAAATGTGTACAAGCTATTTACAGAAGGATGTAAATGTCCAAGAAAAAGAAAACAAAACGCCGCAAATCTTTGTGTGCCGTAACCTGTATGTTGTCATGATGTTGTCCAATGTGCCCCCGAGGTATCATATCCCATAAAATGCTGAACCGTTCGTAAAAAAGAGTGAATCGCCATCGACCAGCTCAGGCGGAAGAACGGAAGCGAAGGGCGCGCTTGCGACCATTTCTAGTCACAACCATATTGATGGAGGAGCCCATGCCGGCAGTGCAGGAAGTGCCAGATGCCAGGTTCTGAACTGCAGACCATGCACCGCTGGCGCAGCGCTGGTAAGAGGTGCCGCCAACGCAGTTCCAAGCTCCCTCATCGGTGCAAGCAGCGCCAACGGTCTGGGCACCGGCACCAGTAGTCGGCGTCTCAGTTCCGTTTCCAGAGCCAGAGCCAGAGCCAGAGCCGTTGCCGTTACCGTTGCCGGAGCCAGTGCCGGAAGAAGGGGCAGCGCTAGGGGCAGCAGTAGGAGCCGCACTAGGCGTGACTGCGGGAGCCTTGGTAGCCGAAGCGGTGGCAGAGGGAGCAGCGCCGCCGTTGTTGGGGACGGTGATGAAGACGCCGCCGGGCAGAGAAGCGCCGCCAGTAGGCTTGGATGCAGAGGGCTTGGAAACGACGGGAGCAGAAGTAGGAGCAGCTGTGGGCTGGGCGCCTCCGTTGCCGGCAGTGCTGCTAGGAGCAGGAGAGCCAGTGTTGCCGCCACCAGAGCCACCACCAGAGCCACCACCGCATCCAGTAGGGACCTCGAGAACCTTGGAGTCACCGAACTTGTCAACGGCGTTACCGGGGTTGGGGAACTGGACATCGGTGCCCTCCCTGGTCTGGCAGCCGCCGATGTTGGCAGTGAACATGTTGGGGAGAGACTCGTAGGCTGTCTGGGAGCCGGCGGATCCAGTGATGGTGACGGGGCCGCAGTTCATGTACATCTCGCGGTTGCCGATCTTGTTGAACCAAGTCCAGGCAATGGTGCCGTTACCCGCAGGCATGTCCTTAGGGATGGTGAAGTCGTACGTGTCCTGGTTCACCTGGTTGGCGTTGTCACCGAGGTTGCCGGCGGCGTTCTTGGCAGGGCAGCCACCCTCGATGGACTTGATGACCTTCCACACGCTGTTCTTGTCGGGCTTGGCGTCATAGGTGATGGAGACTTGGCACGAGCCGCCTCCGTGAACGGCGGAGCCGATGAAGGCAAGCTGACCACCGGCACCCTGGGCGAAAACGTTGGAGGCACCCTCAACCGCGTAGACGTTGGCACGTTGCTTGCAGGGGAAGTCGGAGCCGTCATCCTTGAGGGGACCATTGTCGAGATCAGAGGCTCCATAGGGCATAGGAGAGCTCATCTTCATGTGGGCGCTGGCGAGGGTGGCCAGGCCGAAGGCGACGATAGCTTGAGAAAACATTTTGAAAGTGGGTTGAGTGATGAAAATCGTTACGTTCCAGACGAAAGATGATCAGTGTTGTTGGTTGAGTTGTTGCTTGATATTGTTGTCGTTGAGACTGTTGATGAGAATGTCGTTCCGAAGAAAGTCGTAATGCCGAGTTGACTTGACGCCTATTTAAGTCAAGTTAGTCTCGAGTAACTTGTACGCCTAGCATCTTCTCGACAACGCATCCGTTCCTCAACAGGGCCGAATCGAAGCGGCTGGTCACAACTACGACGGCCCAGTGCAACGATTCCTCCGAAAAATGGCCTTGTGTTGTCGTCGCACAATGCCGGGTCGGGCTGGCCAACTGCCCGAGGCCAGGTGCGGTCCTTGTGATGCTGCAGGAATCCGTATACTAACAGTGTCTATTCGCTTTGTCTGCTGGGGAGCTTGGACGATGCGTTTTCGTTATTGTTTCAACAACGCGTTTGTGAGTGAAGGTTGAGAATCGGAGATGGTCGATAGGTCTCGAAGTTTCGTTTCGTTGTTGTCAAAGAGTTCCGGAAAGGATGGTCGTGCACCAGGCGAGTTGGATTCGATGGAAGGTCGAAAGAAAAGATAAAGGACTAGCCTTTTTTCGAATGAGAAGATGAGAGAAGGTAAGATGTCGAAACGACAAGTTCTTTCCAAGCCCACAGAAGGAATGAGAAAAGATGTTTCTGGTCCAAGAGGATGGAGAGCAAACAAAAGAGTGATCCGGTGGTAGGACGAGGCCCGGGTCTTATAATACCTCAGGTCAGAGCAGAAAAGATACGATGGGGATGCAGAACGTAGTGACAGACAAGGCCCACGGGCAGAATATGCCGAGCTTAGAGAGAGACTAGAGATGAAAGTGGAAAGGAGAGGCAAAAAGCAACTTGGACGGCTGCAAAGAACGGCGGTAATCCCAGAACGATTGGAGAAGGATAGACTGGAGGTCGGACCTGAGGATGGAGAGCTGGAATAGATCGGTCCACTTGGGACGGAAGGAACATGGCGTTCTTTTAGACAGGCGTTGAGCAGACGGACCACTCAAGCCCAGCCATGGGCGGCAGCCCAAGGAGATCCGAGGCATGGTGGATAGACCGACGGCGACAGGGGCAGGCCGTTGAAGAAGGGGAGACATGGGCTTGAGGCTGTGATAGGTCGGAGGCATGCCCCTCGGCTCGTTTCGACATGGCACAGAAGACCGGACTAAACATTCTTTTCAGCAGACAGGGGTGGGAAAAAGATGATCTCGGGGCATCTGCCATAGGTGTCTGGGAGTGTCTTGTGCCGCCCGTGTGCGTAGACAAGAGACCAAGACCTTGTCAGGCTGTCTCTCCCCTCCAGACTCTTGGGCATGGTGGTGTGGTGTACACACATCAGGGAGGGACGGGACCCTTGCAGGAGGTGGACATCGCGCTGCGTGTTTTTTCGACGGTCGTGTGAACGCCCCTGACTAGACTTGTCTAAGGAGGAGCCAAGGACAGCCAAAGGCGGGGGAGAAGGAGGGTGCGTCTGCAGACGAAGTCGAAGTGGTATAGGGAGGGATTGGAGAGGAATTTTTCGAGCTGCGGTTGATGGGCAGGATGAATGGCTGGGAGGGGAGACAAGTGACACCGAGTGGGCGAGGAGGTCCGGGACTAGGAGGCAGGGGACGGGCACAGGGACAGGGGACAGGGGCGTGTGAGCCAGGGAGCAGGGAGCACCGACCATGGGCGCGGTGTGGATTTGTACATAGTGGACCCACTTTCCGTTGGTGGTGTCGTGGTCTCCCAAGGACCCCGCTAGACGATGGGGGTACGTACCGTTACCTCTCCTGTTCGAAGGCGGCCTCCCATTGGCCTCTCGGAGCATACTAGCTGAACACCAAAGAAGCACGCTCCCTGCCCCTCCAAGTACGTACCGATGGCACCCAAGATGAAGATGTGTGGCTGCAGGTGCTGTCCTGGATACGTACCCGGCCCGTCAGATCAGGAAAGGGGCACACGGGCACACGGGCACACGGGCACGCGGGACGACGGGGGAAGGAGGGATGTGTGTGCAACCACGAGTTTCCTTCCTCTGCGACCCTGACGCTCTAGAATAGCGGTAGGAAGGCAGGAAGCGCGCGAGCTGCAGTTTCCAAGACAGGAGAAGCACCAAAATGGCGGCGACTACTGCAAGGCACCATCTGTGAGGTGAGCACCACAGGCACCACAGGCGCATGCAGTCGACGTTGCAGCACCACCTGAGATAGAAACCGCCATCCATCCAAATAACCGCCAAGAGGAGAGACATACATGGAGGGATTGAGAGCCAGCAACCACTCGTTTTCCTCTCTTTCCCTAGGTTTCCTTCGAAATATTCGGGTGACCTGCTAAATTCAGCAGAATTATCATCCAAAAGTGCCATCTCGCATACCACCCTTCCTGACTATCAGAGTCTAGAATAGAGGAGGGGGGCGAACTGCAAGACGGCAGATCTCCAGCGGTCATCCCGTCTATGCCACACTACCCACGGATACCACAATGGACGTGCCAAGCTGAATCGGAGGTTTTTTTCGCTTGGTGTTATTTTTTTTTACTTTTCTCTCAGCAAGCAGTCTAGGCCTGACAGACAGGCAGCAGACAGACAGACATCGCGCCGCGCGTTGCTGACTGACGGACTGACCGTATGCACTGACTGGCACCGAAGTCTGTCGAGACAACAAGAATACGGAAAGCCTCATCGACGACGCCTGACTTACGAAGCCGTCCCATTCCAGACCGCGCGCTCCCATTTTTGGCAACAGGCGGCCTCCAGTCGGGACATCTCGAACCTTGGATTTGGAGACTGGCGGGATCGACTTGACTGGGCTGGACTGGGGTAGCGGCCAACTACCGCGGCCTTCTCGCCCAAAGCCTCGGGAACAGCCACTCAAATCCCTCGCATAACCGTCGTCCTGAGAGAGAAGGATACGTCACGGTGCGGCGCAACCTTGCCTCACGACATTGGCTGACATGGCTTCTTTTCGGACGACCTTACTTGCTCGTCGCCTCTGCGAGACTCCTGGTCAACGACGAAGTGCAGGGATTTAGCGTGGTGTAGTCATTCCTTACACTTAGACTACGTACACTAACACTTTACACTAGGGGGGCAAGGGGCGGAATCAGGACTGGGCTGCGATGGTGTCGCCGCCGCCGTCGCGCTGAGAGCCTCTCCCGCCGATCCAGCCCAATGAGCATGGAGCACGATGGCGCGGGTGATGGGGATGCGCGAGCTGGACGGAAAGAGGGAAATGCCCAGGGTCAGGGATCGGACTGGTGGGCGGAAAGAGGGTTGACGATGGACAGGGGTGGAGTTTTTGGACAGTCCCCGCGGCTTTCGGCAAGGCCAGTCAACCAGAAAAACTAGCCAGGGGTCGAACTCCAGAGGCAGAAAGGGGCAGGCCATGTGCGCAGTCTGGTTCGTCGATTGATCGGGCCTCCAAGCTCCATGGCATTCCTTTTCCCAGAGAAGGTCGGTTTCTGGACCGTCAGTCCACTCGCCGTCCGGCGTAAACGCCCAGATGCTGTCTTGACCAAGAAGGGCGGAAGAAGAAACAAAATGTGGGAGACGATGCAGCCGAAAGCGAGATATGCAACGGGCATGTCGAGCCGGTGAGAGTGGAACGGGAAACGCTGGCACGGGCGCCCACCTCTGCCAGCTCAGCTTCAGCTTCACCGAGGTACACCGAGGCAGGGAGGACGGCAGACGAGCGGGAGATGGCCGCGCGAGACATGTGGGCAGACAAAAAAGAAGAGGGCAGTGCGTGTCACCTGCGGGCCCCTCCATTGTGCGCATTGTCCACAACTTACAAGGCCTTGCCAAGTCAGAGGCAAGAAATGCAAAGACACGCTGATCGACGAGATTCTCCCGAGTCAGTGATGGGTGATCCCCGTTGAAAATAGAAAGAGGGACGATTAATAATAAGCGCGTGCTCCGTATCCGTACTCACCTCAGCCACTGCCACCGGACGGCCAGCCTCAGCATCAGCCTCGGTATTTCCGTGCTCTGGATCTCTCGAAAAACGGATACCAGTGCGGATACCTACACGCGATTGTACAAACGGCGGCATGATCCAAGGGAAGTGGGAGGGAGCATCGCTGTAGTCAACGGATGCCGTTTACTGTGGCTGTTGCTTCTTTTGGACATGTCGTCCTCCTCCCGTCCTGCATCTTGCACCATTGACCAAGGTACCTAGGCACCATAACGTGGTGAGATATTATCCTGCAGAAGGTGCGTGGAGGACAAGCAGCTTAACACGTCACAAGTCACTTTCCGGACAAACCGCGGTGGCGGTGCACCTTGCTGTCCACCAGGGAGCTGGTAGCGGTGGGGTGCAGCATATCGTGGCGTCGACGTCGTGCATTGGTGCTCGGAGTTCGGCGTGGGCTGTCGTTTAAAAAAAAATAAACGATCAACGGTCCTATCCACCGACGACGCCGCGTACCTGAACGACACACCTTGGCCTCCGTGGATGCGTAAATGAAAAAGCAACGTCGAGCGGATCGCGGGAGCCAGTCGCCTGCGTCCGCGTACTTGCCTCTTTGCTTCTCTACCAGTGCCGAGACCTCGCATGTTGATGTGCATCACGTACCTCAGGTACCGAGCCTACAGGTCGCGGGCACAGGGCTCGCAGGCTGTTCGTCCCCTGACACTGCGACCGCAACGCTGCAATGGCAATGGGCGGTCCCCGCTGAATCGGAGGGGCCAAGCGGGGATCCGGTTCACTGTTCAGGGCACGACAGCCTGTGCATGTTCCCCTCCTCTCCTGTGGCCAGGGGGGATTTGCGACGGGGATTTTTTATGTTTTTATCCAGCGTCGCTCGCTCGTTCGCTTCCCACTTGGCGTCAGGGGTGGTTCGTTGGCTCTGCCCACAGTTGCGGTCACACACCAGCGCACACGATTTTGCGCGCCCAAGGTGAGGTGTTCGTCAATCGCTGTGCGTGGAAGCCCTACGCTGGCAGGCTGACGACTGGCGCACATGCTACGTTGTAGCCCTCCAGGGGTCTCGTCGAGGGGCACTACTGGGGACAACCAGCACCACTCGCCCACATCAACAGTTGGCAGTCGCGACCCTCTCTCTTCCCCCCTCCTCCTCCCCTGGCGAGCAGATGTGAAACGAGGTCAGTTTCAAGACCCCCCAAGTTCGCCGCTTCCCCTTTCGGACATTAACATCTCTGTCCGCGAACCACTGACAGCGAATCAACGCACCATTAGTCGTCACCTGCTAACGTTGCGCTGGAAGGGATCATATGGTTCCTGCTTCTTTGAGCTAAGCTTTTTTGCCCGTTCGTTTCTTCAGACCCAAAAGTCCATCGCGGAAACGCGTGAAGGCGAAAAAAAAAGCATGGCAAGACACGGCATGGCGTGCCCCGGCATGCCATGGCATGTGTGACTGCCATTCCACGGATTCCAATCCGCGCTGGGCTGCTTGGACCAGTCGTTGTTCTTTGTTCGCCTGCTTGTCGTCACAACGACAACCCACACCCTTCGCTCTGCCAAAGCGTTTGGAACTTTGGGGTAAGCGCTGCTGCTGCTGCTGCTGCTTCTGCTGGCTAACGAACGCCAGCGCTCTCGAGCTGTGGAAGACGAGCTGTCACACAACCTGTCAGCGCTGGGTCCTTTCGTTGGCTGGCCATCCGCCCAGTCAATGACAGCGACGGGACGACGACAGGTGCTCCGCGCCAAGGCCAGACAGAGCCAAAGCTCTCTTGTCTCGACTTCTGCCTTCTTACCGGACTCGCTTCGACTGTTAGTGTTACTGCTACTGCTGGCTGCTGCCTCTGCGACCCGCGACGCGGCCTGGTCTTCGGCTGTCACTCTAGCACGTTCACCAAGTCGACCACCCCAGCCCGCGCCGCCCAGGACGCTACGCTGAACCCTGCCCCCCCCCCCCCCCCGGCCCTACTTCCGGCCTTTGCCCGGCCGCAATGGGAGCCCTCTGTCGGCTGTTGCCCACTGTCACGTTGCTGATCGCCACCCCGTTCCCACTATCCAATGCCCGGATGAGCGTGGCCCGGAACCCCACGGCCGAGTGGGTTTTGCAGGGCTCGACAGAGGAAAGCAAGCGGCTCATCAGAGAGAGACGGCACCAAAGAGACGAGGGTCGAGGGTTACGGGGAACTGCGGCACCCGCGTGTTACCTTACGTACTCCCTGCCACTTGCCCATCTTCATCTGCTCTACTATCGCACTGCACCTCGCAGTGCACTACGCCAGCCCCGGCCAAGTTCTCTCGTCTGAAGATATCCAAGAAAAAAATCCCTCGTCTGCCGTGCGCACCTGTTCTGTCGAGAGTCACACCGTCCGTCCGGGTCCGTGTTGCTGCCTTTCCTGAGGGAAGCAGCCGGTTAGAGCATTTGCGCAGAAGACCCCAACTCGACAAGTGCGGTTCTGGTTTTTGGCAGGCCATCCGAGGGGGCTGAGAGAGACACACGAATCTCCCTCATCTTCGGACGATCTGGTAGAACCGAGTCTCGTAGTGTACCGGCGACACTGATCCTCCGCCAGATGACACAGTCCGGTCCCGTACCGGCTACGAAACGACGCCTCCTCGATTGCATGAACCCCCCGATTTGAGCTCTACTATGTACATTTCGGCCGGGACCCCTGGCCAACACCCGATGCCTCTACTTTTGGGCAGTCCGCGCCGCCATCTGCTAACGCCATGGAAGCCACGCTTATCCCAAGGGTTCCCGGCATCGTCCATTTTCAGCGCTGCAGCATGAAAGATCGCCCCTGAGCCACAAGGAGATCCGAATATTTCCCAGGTAACGCCACCGCAATTGCCCCTTGTTGGGTCTGGTGCCACTTCGTGAACACCGTCTGTGGCTGTTTGCCTGCCGGAGCCACGGACCCTCGTACGGAAACGGGGCCCTCGGTGGCTCGTACTTCGTGCTCCCCGAGACGGTATTATGTCGTACTGGCGCTCCCCTCGTGTTCTACAGAATCACCGATTTAGGCCGCAGCTAGCATAACATCGGATGCCTCTCTGAGCCGCCATCCTTGCCCAGCTGGACTCCCGCGCTGAAGAGTCAGCCGCGACCGGCATTCCTTGCCGTTAGAGTGGCTAGAATGTGGGTTGGCATTGACCACGAGGCACTTTACACGCCCTCGACACGCGCCGGCGTTTGCTGTCGGCCCAGCTGGGCTTTCCGGAGGTCGTGGTTCGCTCCGTTGCCTATGGCATGATTCTCAGCCGCTCGACTCAACAAGAACCGAGCTTGGGATGGCTACTCAACAAGCTTGCATAAGCTTGAATCACCCGCTGCATTTCGTCTGATCCCACCGAGTATTAGTCCGCAGAAACTTCGCCTTACTCACTGCCGTTGTCACAGGCTGCCCCACGATATGCGAAAATCGTATCCTTGCCTCTCCTTGAATGGTCGCATTGGCGCCCGAATGCGACCAGAAGGCTACGTTGGCTACGTCGATGACAAGGACAACATCGCTCTCGCGCCACTTTGCAACGGCCTACGCACGCCGTGCCCACCCGCGCGATGAGGCTGGCGGCAGCCGTCAGGGCATCAAGTGTGAACATCGTCATCTATTCGGCGACTCATTCGCGTCTCATGTTTCATCTACCCGTAGCGTCATATTCGCATTTTATCTTGGTTGGGCCGACGCCAGCTGGATCTTCCAATGAGATTGGCCGACGCCGGATGCTGGAGTGTTCCTTCGTCTTACACCGCCTTGCGGCCCAGTCGCAGACCTGCATCATCCGCCCGACTTTCGGTAGCCCATTAAAAAATGCCGTTTACCGCCATGTAAGAAGGCAAACAAAAAGGCCCGTCGCGCTGCCAGGCTCGCTCGCGCCCTAAGCAGCCGCATCCTGCTCCTTGTTACGGGCGTTGGCGTTGTCGTGCTCTACTATCTCGAACTCCGCATTTTCGTCGCAGCCTTGAATTGTTGTCAGACATGTCAGTGACGGCGCCTCCAACCCTCCAGAGATTGGTCGGCGGTCTATCTTCACCCAGCCTCCCAAGGAGTTTTCCAGCAAAAAAATGACAAGAAAGCAGGGAGGCCAGCGGGGACAAGAAAAACAGGCTGTCTCACCTTCGAAGACGTAGCTCTCGCGCGTCCAGACGTGCATTTTATCCCGTCTAAACTCCTCGAAAGACCACTCGACCCGCTCAAGGTTGTCCGCATGCTTGTAGATGTAGGCCATGGTGGTCTCCTCCTTCTCCTCACCGCCCTCGCCGCGAACCTTGACGACGACCATCTTCTTGATATACTCTGGGCCTTCGAAGAAATCCAGCTTGCCAACGTTGGCATCCGTGAGGCCGGTCGCGTAGATGCCCATCACGGAGCCGCCCTCCTCGGGGATCATGCCGGGGTAGTCGGCAAACTTCACGCGGTGGCGGGTGTGGTCCTTCAGGACGGCCGGTTTGAAGGTGTAGAGGTCCTTGATGGCTTGCGGGGGTTTGCCATCTCCCTGGGTCACCGTGAAGAAGACCTTGGGCTCCATCTGTGAGGTTTCAGCCATGCTACTATTTCGGACCGCTGTTCTGGGTCTGTGTGCTCACCAGAGTGCCTGTTTCTGAGGTTAGCCATGATGCCGACAAAAACGAAGCAGCACTCACCATAGAAGAAGGCAGTGTGCGGACCACTCATCTTGAACGTCTTATCGTGTAGAGGTACGTGATGGATAAGTGACTGGTGTTGGCTGTTGCGGACTTGAGCTTGGCTGAGATGAGAAGAAATTCAGGTTCAAGAGACAAGAGGGCTGTAGTTTGGTTTTATAACCCCGTGAAATGCCTGATATTGCAGTGCCATCAACTTCAAAGGAAGGAAGGGCAAGCCTACCTGAGAGCCCGTGTTTGTTGGTTTCTATGCTGGCGGCCGATAAGGACAACAACCAAACAGCAGATATGAGATGCAGTACGTCGGCGCAAAACGCTCTTTCTTGCTTTGTAGCGTCTTAAACAAACCGCAGAGAGAAGGCAATGCAAAGATGTGCGATGCACCCTGCCATGCGAACGATAAAGGAAGTGAGACCGAATGGACGTGGTCAAAGGGTGCCGGTCCTCCTCCGGCTGCCCGGCTCCGGCGCCAGACCGGAGAGACGCGATAAGATAAGCCGTCAAGAGTGGAAGGTCCAGGTACCCACTTCCCCAGAGCAACAACCCGGCCCTACTGAGCTCCGAGTGGAGACCTGGCGTCGGATCAATATTCTTCCAAAGCCTAGCGCCAAATGATTTGGCGGCAGGTCCCCCCCAGCTTCGCGACGGCCTTGGGAAATTTCGAAGTTCGGTCGAGCTCGTAGCGTAGAATCCAATTACACAAGCCGCGCGAACGTGAGGGAAGGAAGGCTAGGTACCAATTCACCAACAGAACTTCCAGGCCGCGCCACAGCAGAGACGCAGCCAGAAGCTGTAATTAGCCACAGGAAGGTCCCTCATCGTTTTTAAACTTCTTCAACTTCCTCAACGACTTTTCCATTCATTCTTCTCTTTTCAACTCGTTCATCCTGATACCCCCCAGTCCAGTCGCGCGCATCTGTCCCATCTCTCAGCCTCGCTGCGACACGACCCAGTCACGACACACTCAACCCCCCACGCATGGTAGCGATTAACGCGTCCCCAAGGGGAAATTAATGCCGCGATGTCAGGCAACACTATTGATGATGTCGTCAAGCGGCTCACCTCCCCCGAAACTGGTACGGCTCGCCCGACTGCCATTCCCCGGTCGCGATGTGGTTTCTCGATGCCAAACCCCGCCGTGGGGAAGGCGCACCCTTTCCATCAAGGTATTGGCTGACATGAGGAACCAACAGATGCCAGAGTAAAGGTAGAAGCAGCGACTACTTTGCGCGACAGTTTAGACCACTACACCAATGGGCCCATCTATGCACCCTTCCTCAAGAAGCTGGTGCCCATCTTCATCACAGTCCTCAGAGGGCCATGCATATTCCAGAGCAACTCCCCGGAGCAGGTAAGCCATCGGTGCAATCCAAGGCTGTGCGACTCAATGCTGACGTCGACCAAGAAACTGCGAAACTGCATCCTAGAGGTCTTCCACCGGTTACCGACGACGCCCGCCCCCCCAGAGCCCTTCGAACCGTACGCCGAAGAAGTCGTCGACCTGTTGATGCAGCTGGTCCGGACGGACAATGAGGAAAATGCTACTCTGTGCGTCAAGATCATCTCCGATGTCATGCGACATCAGCACAAGGTCCTGGGTGGCAAGGTCCAGACCTTCCTCAACCTGATCCAGGAGCTCTTCGAGCAGATGGAGAAGGTGGTGCGCGAGCAGCTGGACAACACCTCTCTGGCCACGACGTCAAGCTCCGGAGCGCCGTCCACGCCGGGAAGCTCCCAGACGAACTTCCAGTCTCCTCGACCCGGGTCGCCCGTCGCCTCGGTCACTGACCTGGGACCGGACCCCCAACAACAGAACAGGCTGCTCTTGAAGGGAATGCAATCGTTCAAGGTCCTCTCGGAGTGCCCCATAATAGTGGTCTCCGTCTTCCAGGTCTATCGGAGCACGGTGGCTACCAACGTGAAAGCCTTCGTCCCGTTGATCAAAGGCTTCCTGTGCTTGCAGGCTAGCGCGCAGAAGCAGGCTCATCTCGACGCCAAGGCCAGGGGGCAGATTTTTACAGGAGTCAGCCCCCTGATTAAGAACAGGGCTGCATTTGGAGAATTCATCACCGCGCAGGTCAAGACTATGAGCTTCCTGGCCTATCTCCTGCGGCAGTACGCACAGCAGCTGACGGATTTCCTCCCTACCTTGCCCGAGATCGTGGTGCGACTCCTGCAGGACTGTCCACGCGAGAAGTCGAGTGCACGGAAGGAGTTGCTGGTTGCCATAAGGCACATCATCAACTTTAACTTTAGAAAAATCTTCTTGCCCAAGATTGACGAGCTGCTGGACGAGAAGACCCTCATCGGCGACGGGCTGACGGTTTATGAGACCATGCGGCCACTGGCTTACAGCATGCTTGCGGACCTCATTCACCACGTTCGCGATAGTCTCACACCAGAACAGATCCGAAAGACCGTCGAAGTCTACACCAAGAACCTCCAGGACAACTTTCCAGGAACAAGTTTTCAGACTATGAGTGCGAAGCTGCTTCTGAACATGGCGGAATGCATCGCCAAGATGCCCAATAAGGTCGACGCCCGGCACTACCTCATCATGATTCTCAACGCCATCGGCGACAAATTCGTCGCCATGAATCGACAATACCCTAACGCAGTCAAGCTATCGAAACTGTACGCCCAGCAAGCCGCTGACGGGACCCAGGATAGCTACCTTGCAGACAAAGACCACCCTCCGGATTGGGACGAGACCGACATTTTCACCGCCATGCCTATCAAGACTACGAACCCCAGGGATAGAGGCGCGGATCCGGTCGTGGACAACAAGTTCCTCTTCAAGAACCTCATGAACGGTCTCAAGAACACTTTTTACCAGCTGCGGACTTGCAATGCTGCCAACGTCATTGATCTGCAAAACGCTCCGGCGCACTGGCAGGATGTTGCCTACGGATTCACGGCTGAAGAAGTCAACGTCATTGTCAAGCTTTTCAGGGAAGGAGCGTACGTTTTCCGCTACTACGAAATGGAGAAGCCGCCCAACGAGACCCAATACGTCTCGTTCGTCGAGTATATGGCCAATATCTACATGACTTCGAGCCCGAAGGAAGAGAAGGACCTCCTCGAGACGTTTGCCACTGTCTTCCACTGTA
Organism: Colletotrichum musicola; assembly: GCA_014235935.1. Taxonomy (NCBI): domain Eukaryota; kingdom Fungi; phylum Ascomycota; class Sordariomycetes; order Glomerellales; family Glomerellaceae; genus Colletotrichum; species Colletotrichum musicola. Next base: position 13,519 of record WIGM01000537.1, on the reverse strand, counting down.
TCGACCCGGCAACGTTCCACGAAGTCTTCCAGCAAGAGATCCCTCATCTGTATGACATGATCTTCGAGCACACTGGTCTCCTCCACATCCCTCAGTTCTTCCTCGCCAGTGAGGCCACCTCGCCTAGCTTCTGCGGTATGCTGTTGCGATTCCTGATGGAACGCATCGACCAAGTTGGTTCCGCGGACGTGAAGAAGTCGTCTATCCTTTTGAGGTTGTTTAAGCTGGCTTTCATGGCGGTGACTCTCTTCGCCAACCAGAACGAGAAGGTTCTGCTTCCCCACGTCGTGGACATCGTCACCAAATCGATAGAACTTTCGACAAAGGCCGAAGAACCCATGAATTACTTCCTGCTTCTCAGGTCTCTCTTCCGAAGCATCGGTGGCGGCAAGTTTGAGCATCTCTACAAGCAGATCTTGCCCTTGCTCGAGATGCTGCTGGACGTGCTCAACAACCTCTTGATGGCAGCTCGGAAGCCCGTTGAGCGAGATCTCTATGTCGAGCTCTGCTTGACGGTGCCTGCCAGGCTCAGTAACCTGCTGCCTCACCTGAGTTTCCTCATGCGTCCTCTTGTGGTTGCGTTGCGAGCTGGCACCGAGTTGGTCGGTCAAGGGCTCAGGACCCTCGAACTCTGCGTTGATAACCTGACTGCAGACTATCTGGATCCCATTATGGCGCCCGTCATCGACGAGTTGATGACGGCACTGTTCGATCACCTCAAGCCACATCCGTATAGCCATTTCCACGCGCACACGACGATGCGTATCTTGGGCAAACTCGGGGGCCGAAACCGCAAGTTCATGACCGACGCCCAACCCCTCACCTACAAGAATTATGCCGACGACCCTACGACCTTTGACCTCCGTCTCATTGGCTCCAAGAAAGACCGTGCTTTCCCGGCCGAGACTGGTGTTGATTTTGCCATGCGCAAGCTGATGGAGCAGCCTAAAGGCAAGGGTGGCCAGCCACGCCCGCACGACGGCTACTACAAGAAGCAGGCCTTCCACTTCATCAAGTCTCAGCTCAAATTGAGGATCGGCTTCGAGAACCTGCCCGACGACCTGCCCAGGCTCCTTCGACTTCAAGCCCAGGACCTTCTGGGCAAGAAGATGGACTTCGACTTCTCTGCCTTCGGAACCTCTGATAGGGAGAGATCCATACCGAAGAAGGATGAGCAAGACGACCTTGTGCGCCGCCTGCTGAAGGCCGTCATGTATGCCGAGTCCCTCCCAGAGTTCAAAGAGGAGGCAAACGCTTTCCTCATGAACATCTGCAAGCACTTCACCATCATCGAGGTCGGCCGCAATCTGGTAGACTACAAGCGGGCATACAATCCTTTCAATCCCAATGCTGGAGAAGGCCCGCTCTTCATCGATACTCGAGTGCTGTGCGACGCGATCGTGGAGTCGCTGGCTTCGGATCATCCGGACGTTCGGGAGTCTGCGCAGCGTGCAATCCGCGAGGTCTACGACACCGCTGCGACGATCTTTGGGTCGCCGCAAGGTGTCGCGAGGCTGCAATTCTTCAGCCACTTGAGTTCGACTTTCTGTCACAGTTGCTACGAGGAGGAGTGGTTTACCAAGACCGGTGGCTCTCTCGGCATCAACTTCCTTCTGACAGAGCTAGACCTGGGCGATCAGTGGATATTGAGCAAGCAGACCGATTTCATGCGAGCGCTCATGTACGTCATCAAGGACATGCCCCAAGACCTGCCAGAAAAGACGAGGCGATCAGCGCAAATCACTCTGGAGACTCTGCTTCACAGGATCACCAAGAACATCAAGAAGGAAGACGCGATCTGGTCCACAAACCCTGGCCAGCAGCCACAGCAGCGAAGCCGTCTCTCCCAGATCTGCATGCAGTTCAACACCGAACTGTCGCATATGAACCGCCATGTTCGGGAGACTGCCAAGCGATCCCTGGAGATCATCGCCAAGGCTGCTGGCTGTCCTGTCTGGGAGCTGATCGAGCCGCACAAAGAGCGGTTCCTCCAGCCAATCTACTCCAAGCCTTTGCGCGCACTGCCGTTCAACATCCAGATCGGCTACATTGACGCGATGACGTATCACATGACTCTGAGGAAGGAATGGGTTACGTTCGACGAGAACCTGACCAGGCTGCTCATGGAGTCGTTGGCTCTGGCCGACGCGAGCGATGATTCCCTTGCAAACAAGCCTGGTGAGTTCCGAACGCACGAGTACATCGTCAACCTTCGCGTTGCGTGCATCAACATTCTCAGTACGGCCACCAGCTTTGAGGAGTTTGCACCAATCAAGCAAGGCAGCAATCCGACCAGATCGAAAATTGTGTCGGTGTTCTTCAAGTGCCTATACTCAGACTCAAAGGCTACAATCGACGCCGCCAACAACGCTCTCAAGAACACGCTTGAGGCTCATCAGAAATTGCCAAAAGACTTGCTTCAGGGAGGTCTCAGACCGGTGTTGGCTAGTTTGCAAGACGCCAAGAAACTCACAACACACGGCCTGGACAATCTCGGCCGGCTCTTGAAGCTGCTCACCACGTACTTCAAGGTTGAAATTGGAGCGAGGCTGCTCGACCACGTGAAGGTTCTCACACTCTCAGACCCCGCCACCCTCCAAACGCTTTCCTTCACGTTCTTCGAGCAGGCCGAACAAATGAAGATCGTGGCAGCAGTCTTCAACATCTTCCACTTACTGCCCCCGCAAGCCGAAGGTTTCAAGCAAAGGCTGATTGACCTGGCTCTCGAGCTCGAGGACAAGCTCCGCCGGACACACGAGAGCCCCTTCCGCGCGCCTCTTTACAAGTTCATCAACCGCTACCCCAACGAGGTTTGGAACTACCTCCTACCCAAGCTTGAGGACCTGAAGTACGGGCGCTTCCTTGCACAAGCGATCCGCCACCCCGATAGCGGCCCTCTTCGGGAGACGGTTTCCAACGGCGTCCAGGCCTTGATCGACTTCTGCAGCAGCACAATTTCCCAGAACAAGGACACCAGGTTTGCTGCTGTGATCAACGCCATACACATCCTTTACTCCCTGACCTTGTCGAACGGACCTGACGCGTGGTTGGAAAAGAAGGAGCACCTGAGCTGGCTGAAGCAGGTCGGCAAGGAGCTGGAGAAGCAAGCGCGAGCGCACAACCTCGCCCCAAGCTTGAGACTCCCAGCTTGCCAAGCGTCTGATCAACTGATGACAATCTTCATCAAGTCGCTGGAGCGCAACCCTCGAGATCTCGATTCCCTGTTCAGCCTGGTGGACTCTGTTACCACGGACGACTTCAACACCGCGCAGCCTTTGATCGCTTACACCTACAAGAACATCATCAGCAGCGATTCGGCCGACTTCTGGAAGGCCACAGTCCTCAGGTGCCTCGAAGCCTACCCCTCGAGAAACGTCTCTCAGAAGATGAAGTGCTTCCTGCTGCACAACATTGTCAACCCCATCGTTGCCATGGATGTCCAGCGACACTGGAATCAGCCGCCCACGGCCAAAGGTCGCTTCATGGATAAGACCGTGATCGATGCCATCACGGCCAAGATTTGGAAGACGCACCAGGACACCAGCCAGCACGATCAGGACGACATTGCCCAGCCCGGGATCGACCACACTAAGTTTGAGGTTCTCCAGCTGTCGGCCATGCTGGTCAAGTACCATTCCCACATTTTCCAGGAAGCAAGGAAGGACATCATTAAGAGCTGCTGGACACTTATTCGCCTGGATGACGTTATCAACAAACACGCCGCCTACGTCGTCATCGGGTACTTCATTGCCCTGTACGAGACGCCAGTCAAGATCGTCACCCAGATCTACCTTTCTCTTCTTCGCACCAACCAGAACGAAGGACGGACGCTGGTCACGCAGGCCTTGGAGTTGGTCGCACCTGTTCTGCCGAAGCGCCTGGGCACCCAGCCGCACGATCGTAACGCCGGTTGGGCCCTGGCTCCCAGGAAGATCCTCGCCGACGAAGGCCAGAACGTGCAGCAGATGACGTGCATATTCCACTTCTTGGTCAGACACCCCGACTTGTTCTACGAGTCGAGAGACAAATACGCCATGCTCATCATCCAGTCTCTGAGGAAGGTCGCCGCCCCTCCCAATCCTTCCAACGAGTCTAAGAAACTCGCCCTCAACATGATGTGGCTCATCTGGCTGTGGGAAAAACGACGCGTTGAAGGCAAGGGAGATGCGGTATCTCGATCTCTCTCCGAATCGCCGCAGTCCAAGAAGCGCAAGCTGGACAGTGACCAGCCGATGTCTTCGCCTCCAGCTGCAAGGCAGCCCGCAGAAAAGGCTGAATATCTCATCCCACCACCCGCCAGACAGAGGATGGTTAAGTACCTTGTCGAGTTTATCGCTCAGCTCAATGAGCGATACCAGCTTCCCTCCACACGGCCAAGGGATTCCGTGTCCACGAATGGTCCCGTCATGCCCCCCGCCTCCACCGAGCTGTGCAAGAAGGCCATGAAACTGTTCTATAATCTCCTTCAGCCCCAGTACTGGGGCGACCTCGACGTCGACCTCTTCCCTAACGTCACAGATGTGATCCTGGCCAGCGATAAGACGCAGACCATTCTTTCTGCAGACCCCGCCGACAAGGAGAAGTTTGACGAGAAGTTCATATCCAACATCATCAACACGCTTCAAGTTGTTCGCATCATTCTGAACTTCAAGTCGGACGACTGGATTCTGCGGAACATGACTCAGATCCAAAAAGTGCTGGACAAGTGTCTGAAGAGCGAGAACCCCGAGCTCCAGGACTGTCTCCATCTGGCCGACAAGAAATACGACGACGGCCGCGATCTGAAGTCCATCATTGGGCGCGTCCTCGACGCGGTTCCTGAGGATGTTCCAATGGAAGACGCGGATGCCGAAGGCGAATCCGAGTCTCAGACATCTGAAGTCGTTCGGAACTGGTCAACAATTGCCGGGGAGGCCATGAACGCCGGCCACTACGGTTCAGGGGTCAACATCTTGTGGTCTTTGGGCAACCGAAAACCGACCGTCATCGACCAGCACATCCCGATTCTAATGAAGGCCCTCCAGAGCAAACTTGCGCGAGAGCACGTGCAGCACTATACAGCTGTCGCCAATCGACCGCCCGGCCAGCCACGACCCGCGGACCCCAACGCACCTCCGACTGGAGAGATGTCTGAATACGATCTTACGGTTTCTACAGCACTCATGCTCAAGGCTATCCAGGTAGTCGCCCTCCGCATGGAAGTCTTGGGCGACAACAGGCGCCCCTTCCTGAGCGTGCTGGCAACCCTTGTTGAGAAGTCCATGCACGTTTCGCTCTGCGAAGATATACTGAGCTTGGTGGAAGGCTGGGTCTTCCGATCCGAAGGCACTTGGCCAACTCTCAAGGAGAAGACTGCCGTTCTTCACAAGATGCTCTCCTTTGAACACAGAGAAAAGCCGGCCATGCTGACCAAGTTCCTCGAGCTGGTGATCCGCATCTACGAGGATCCAAAGATCACGAGGACCGAACTGACAGTGCGCATGGAGCATGCCTTCCTCATCGGCACACGTGCCCAGGACGTCGACATGCGCAACCGTTTCATGGCCATCTTCGACAAGAGTCTGTCAAAAACCGCAAGCGCCCGACTTGCCTACGTCCTCACCTCTCAGAACTGGGACACCTTGGGCGAAAGCTACTGGTTGGCACAGGCGTCGCATCTCCTTCTCGGCGCGGTGGAGCTGAACAACAGCATCCAGCTTCACCACGAGGACTTCAGAACACTCCCCATCAGCCACCTCTTCTCGATCCACGCCAAGGACAACAGGGAGCCTGCCAACATGGCGGACGACAAGTTTGACACCCTGATGGCGACGCATCGACGGTTCATGATGGAGCTCGGCGATGTCAAGGTTCGCGACCTCATCGAACCCCTGGCACAGCTGCAACACATCGATTCAACCCTGGCCCACCAGCTTTGGGTTGCGCTGTTCCCTATCTACTGGTCGGCAACGATGAAGGAAGAGCGCACTGACCTTGAGCGCGGTATGGTTGCGCTCCTCACCAAAGACTACCACAGCCGCCAAGTCGATAAGCGTCCCAACGTGGTGCAGTCTCTGCTCGAAGGTGCCGTCAAGGCCTGGCCCGAATGCAAGCTTCCGCCGCACGTTCTCAAGTACTCAGCCCAGACGTACGACGCCTGGTATACCGCGCTTGTTCAGCTCGAGAACGCTGCGATCAAGCCAGAGATGGAGTCGGCCGTCGTCCGAGAGAGCAACCTGGACGCCCTCGTCGAATTGTACGCCTCGCTGCAGGAAGACGACCTCTTTTACGGTACGTGGAGAAGGCGGTGCCAGTTCGTCGAGACAAATGCTGCCTTGTCGTACGAGCAAAACGGAATGTGGGATAAGGCCCAGAAGATGTACGAGGCCGCCCAGATCAAGGCTCGAACCGGCGTGATACCTTTCTCCCAAGGAGAGTATGTTCTCTGGGAAGATCATTGGGTATTGTGCGCCCAGAAGCTCCAGCAATGGGAGATTCTGCAGGAGTTTGCCAAGCACGAGAACTTCCAAGACCTGCTTCTCGAGTGCGCTTGGAGAAACAACACCGAGATGTGGCAGGCTCAGGATCACCGCGAAGCCCTGGACACTTTGATCAAGGGTGTCATGGACGCCCCGACACCTCGCCGCGCCTTCTTCCAGGCCTTCATGTCACTGCTCAAGTTCTACAACAAGCAGGAGTCTGCCCCCGAGTTTGCCAAGTCGTGCGACGAGGCCATCCAGCTTTCGATCAGAAAGTGGCACCAGCTCCCGAAGCAGTTCACCAAGGCGCACATCCCCTTGCTGCAAAACTTCCAGCAGCTGGTTGAACTGCACGATGCTAGTGTCATCTGCAACAGTCTTGCCGGCACCAACTCGGGCAACCTCGACTCCAAGTCGAACGAACTCAAGCTGCTGCTTGGTGCTTGGCGCGACCGCCTGCCCAACGTTTGGGACGACATCACAACCTGGCAAGACCTCGTCACCTGGCGCCAGCACATCTTCGGTCTCATCAACCAGACATACCTCAATCTGCTTCAGCCTAACGGAAATTCCAACGGCGCGTCCTTTGCGTACCGCGGATATCACGAGACGGCCTGGATCATAAACCGCTTTGCTCACGTGGCCCGCAAGCACAGTCTGCCGGAGGTCTGTATCACGCAACTCAGTAGAATCTACACCCTGCCCAACATTGAGATCCAAGAGGCCTTCCTCAAGCTGAGGGAGCAAGCCAAGTGCCACTACGAAAATCCCGAAGAACTCACGAGCGGTTTGGATGTTATCAACAACACGAATCTCAATTACTTCAACCCGCCCCAGAAGGCCGAATTCTACACCCTCAAGGGCATGTTCCTCGAGAAGCTCAAGCAGAAGGAGGAGGCAGATTCTGCTTACGGAACTGCGCTGTACTTCGACATCACCGCAGCGAAAGCCTGGGCAGAGTGGGGATACTTCAACGAACGGAAGTACAAGGAGGACCCGGCGGACATCAACTCTGCACGACAAGCTCTCACCTCGTATCTTCAGGCCGCCGGAAGTTACAAGAACGCCAAGTCGAGAAAGCTCATCGCCCGCATACTTTGGCTCCTCAGTCTCGACGATGCCAATGGCTCAATCGCCGCAGGCTTCGATGATTTCAAGGGAGAGACCCCCGTCTGGTACTGGATCACCTACATCCCGCAGCTTCTTACCGGCCTCGGACACAAGGAGGCACCCAGAGTGCATCAGATTCTGGTCAAGATCGCCAGGTCGTACCCTCAAGCGCTCTACTTCCAGCTGCGGACCAACAGGGAGGATATGCTGGTCATCAAGAAGAACCAAGAGCAAAAGGAGAGGGCACGCCAGCAGCGCGCGCAGTCGACCGTGTCGAACCTGTCCAACGGCAAGCCGAGCGCATCGCCGCAGCAGCCGAAGCAAGACGGCGTCGCTAAGGCCGATGCCTCTGGCTCGAGGCCGGGCACTGCCGGCGGCGGAGATGCCGGCGTCAAGACGGAGGGCAACGAGGCCAACGGAACAGCGAACAACGCGGCCGCCGCGCAGGGCGACCAGCAACCAGGTGCAGGCGCAGCTCACAAGAAGCCGCCTTGGGAGCTGACGGAGGAAATCATGAGCGCCCTCAAGACGGCCTTCCCCCTCCTTGCGCTGTCGATGGAGACGATGGTGGACCAGATCCAGAAGCACTTCAAGTGCCCTCCCGACGAAGACGCGTATCGTTTGATCGTGGCACTGCTCAACGACGCCCTGGCGTACGTCAGCCGCATGCCGTCCTCGTTTGCCAAGGACGTCAAGCTCCCCTCGGCGACCGAGACCAACATTACGCGCTTCGCGGAGACGATCCTTCCGGCGCACATCAAGAAGTCGTTCGAGGCGGACTTTGTGGAGGTCAAGCCGACAATGTACGAGTACATCCACAAGCTGCGGCGGTGGCGCAACAAGTTCGAGGAGAAGCTCGACCGGAGAACGACGAGGGTGTCCCTGGAGGCCTTCTCGCCGCACCTGTCCGAGTTCCGGTACCAGCGGTTCGACGACGTGGAGATTCCCGGGCAGTACCTGCAACACAAGGACAAGAACCAGGACTTCATCCGCATCGAGCGGTTCCTGCCCAACGTCGATCTCGTGCGGTCGGTCAGCGCGTCGTACCGTCGGCTCCAGATGCGCGGGCACGACGGAAGCGTGCACTCGTGGGCGGTACAGCACCCAGCCGCCAGACACTGCCGGCGCGAGGAGCGGATCCTGCAGCTCTTCAGGCAACTGAACCAGACACTGGGCCGGCGCAAGGAGAGCCGAAAGCGCGACCTCCAGTTCACGCTGCCGCTCATGGTGCCGCTGGCGCCTCACATCCGCATCGTGCAGGAGGACACGTCGTACATCACGCTCCAGAGCGTGTACGAGGACCACTGCAGACGACACGGCATGTCCAAGGACGATCCGGTGCTGTTCACGATGGAGAAGCTGCGCAGCGTGCTGGACACCAAGAACTCGAAGCACCCGGAGCAGAACGCGACGGCGCGACTCGAGGTGTTCAACGCGATCCAGGAGAAGTGGGTTCCTCACGACCTCGCGCTGGAGTACTTCCAGAGGGCGTTCCCGGACTTTACGGAGTTCTGGCTGTTCCGAAGGCAATTCTCGTACCAGCTGGCGGCGCTCACGTTCATGACGTACATCCTCTACATGCACAACCGGTACCCGCAAAAGATCAACATCGCAAGGGGATCTGGCAACATCTGGGGCTCGGAGCTGATGGCGTACATGAACGGCAACAAGCCCTTCTTCCACAACCCGGAGCCGGTGCCGTTCCGACTGACGCCCAACCTCCAGACGCTGATGGGACCGCTGGCGACGGAGGGCATCTTCAGCTGCGCGCTGATGGCGATCGCGCGGTGCCTCACGGAGCCCGAGTACGAGCTCGAGCACGCGCTCACGCTGTTCGTGCGCGACGAGATGATATTCTGGTTCACCAACTCGCACCGATCGGGTCACCTGCTGGAGAGCCAGCTCCGCGAATCGGTCCAGCTCAACAGCGACTCGGTGGTCAAGCGTGCCGTCAGCCTGGCGCAGACACCCGCCGGCAACCTGCCGGCCAACCAGACGGTCATCGATCTCGTGGCCAAGGCCGTCAACCCCATGAACCTGGCGCAGTGCGACGCGCTCTGGATGCCTTACTTGTAAGGTGGCTTGTGTACTCTGATGGCGAGGTCAGCATCGGGCAAGGGGGAATGAATGGCGGATGGTGTGTGGTGATGGCGGCTCCTCTTTAGGGTCTCTTTGATGATTTCAGCATGGCGTTAGGGACGCGAGGGGAGGGAGGAAAGAAAATGGAACTTGGACGATGATTCCCTGTTTGTTGTATTTATACCTGTACGGTCTACGTCTCGAGGCTCAGTATCCGAGTCCATCTAGAAGGGCTGGCAGCACTTTTTTGCTTGCTTAATTGTATTGTTTGTGTTCACGGTTCACACGGTATTAGTTGCCTTTCCAGTGATGTACTGGCCAGTGATTGACTTTTGAGTTGCTTTGAACTTTTGGATGAACTACTACAGGAGAAATCGAAATCGGTTTTCGGGTCTGCAAATAGAAAATCTTCTGCGCACAGACTTTGTGGATCCCATTTGCTGACGGGGTACTTGATGACACCTAGACAGTACATTCATTCCCTGATGATTTCCGTATCCAAAGCCAGAAACGGCTTCTACACTGTGCCTCTTGTTCGGACTCCTGTTGCGTGATCAGAAGAGCCATAGTCATCTGAACAAATGCAGTCTCAAACTTGTGACGCCTGCTTATGCCCACTTCGTGACGTACCAACTGCATTACGAGTCTGCATCCACTTGTTGATTATCCGCTTTTAAGAGGCTGTTCTCTGAAGTGGCTCTGAGCCTGAATTGGCTTATTGGCTTACAATATCCGGTTTGACGCCTAGTTTTAGTCTCGTTAACAGGGCATCAGCTGTTCTGGCTCCGGCCGGCTAGCTGGGCTTCATATATCTATGATCTGAGGATTGTCGACGATGTCTCCGCTAAATCAAATCCGCTAACAAAAAATAGAGTAATTCTGGTGATGTTGAACCTGTCGGATCCATGTATTTAAACTATAAACACCTCGCTAATAGCCTATGGCAGGCACTATGTTGTCTCCATAAGACTCACAAAACGATCTTTCGACCGTCCATCGTCGCACCATGGCGCCCAACCTTGCTGCATCCCAGCACGAGCTGATCCGGGATATGATTCTCAGTCAGCGGTTCAACAACATCAGCATAGCCGAGGCCGCAGGATGCAGTGTACGGACGGTGCACAACATTCGAACCAACCTCGATTGCTTTGGGGATACGAGGGCTCCTCCCAATGGCGCTGGACGGCCCAGGAGCATCACGCCACCCATGCTGAGTGCTTTGTGCGATCGATTGATTGAAAAGCCCGATCTTTGCAGAGACGAGATGATCGTCTTCATCTGGGACGAGTTTGAGACTATGGTGACGGCCTCGAGCATCAGACGAGCTCTGGCTTCGGCCGGCTGGAGCAAGAAAGTGGCCCGCCGCATTGCTCAAGAGCGAAACGCAGATCTGCGGGATCACTATCTCCATGGATTGTCGGCTTTCCGCTCCTATCATCTGGTTTTCGTGGATGAGTCAGGCTGCGATAAGCGTGCCGGGTTCTGGAGGACAGGATGGTCTCCTTTGGGAGTAGCACCCGTCCAGATCGCTCGATTCCATCGCGACAGACGGTATCAGATCTTGGCTGCTTACACACAGGACGGCATTATTCATTCGTGTGTGTTTCAAGGCACTACTGACAGTGTATTATTCGAGAGTTTCATCGAAGAACTACTGTTCTTTTGTGGTAGGTGGCCCGAGCCGAGGTCCGTTATCGTTATGGACAATGCTTCCTTTCACCATTCCGAGCGAATACAGGCACTGTGTGCAAAGGCGGGTGTGTTAACTCACTTCCTCCCACCATACTCCCCCGACCTCAACCCGATCGAAGAGTGCTTCGGCGAGCTCAAAGCTTTCATCAAACGACGCTATCAGCAGCACGATGGCCTTCCTGAAGCGGACTTCCAAGGGTTCCTTGAATGGTGCGTGCAAACGGTTGGTGCTCGGAAGTCAAGTGCTAGAGGCCACTTCCGAAACGTCGGGATCATTATTGAGGAGCCCTGAAGAGGTAGAAGATAAAGGTCTATCTAAATAAATACCTAATTGCCGCTATTATACACTAGTATACCCTTTAATCCACTTCTCGATATTGCGGACGAACCGCTACGCTACTCCAACCTTGACGCCCTTTTCGATAAAAAGTTCAGACTCTTGATCTTCGTGCACCTGCTCGAGATCGAGGCCATGGTCGAGTGCAGTGTTATATACCTTCCAGAACTCCAGTTTCAAAATCTCGCACTCTACCTGGGAGCATTGCCATTCGCAGTACGTTCGCACGGCCACATCTCTAGGTCCCAGAATCTCCAACAAGAAGACAGCATTGCAGCGGATAGGAGATGAAGCAACCAGCGGAGTCGTACCGCCCGCAGGGGATACGAGTGGTAAGGAGGCTGGTAGTACGTTGGTGACGTTGATCGGTGGGTAACTGCCTGGGGACGGAGTATTGGCCTTGCGTTATCGTTCTGCGTGTTGCTGTTCCTCGGCGTACAACTGGTCACGAATATCTTCGGGCATGTTATTGTAAGTATTAAATACCCCGCCCTGCTCTACGTGTCCAATGATTGTCCTAAAGCGATAAGACCTTAGTTTGTAATGCTTTTTACCACTAACGCTATTAATCTAGTAGTATAGCCCCAGATTACAAGGTGGTCCTGGGCATCGCATCAAGGCGTAGACACGCCGCCAAGTAGACGATTGGCCTATAGAGCTCTCTTTAGTATTAAGTTAAACCACCCGTTCGTACAGCCTGTCTTGCGTGACAGAGGAGAAGCCACGCTTGGTCCCTCGCTATACGGCAGTTAAGGGCCCAGATTCTAGATAGTTGAAAGATATCTAGACCCTGAGTTCTCTTCTAGCGTAGAAAAGATGGCTCTAAGCTTGGAGCTGCCTTTCCACGACTGGCCAGTTAACATTAAGATCGTCGAATCGCTTGATAAGGTTACGTTAGGACCGATCTCGTACGGACACAGTGACGTTAGTGTTATCTATTCTAAAGGACTTGTTGGATGGTAACTTTTTCCGAACCAGCTTGTTAAGATTGTGGTATAAGGTTTGATTCTAAAAGGCTTTTAGTGCTAGTACGAGATCAGGCTCGCTGTCTTTCGACACTACTCTGTTGTTTGCAGTTAACTTCTACTTAATAGAATAATGGATACAGGTCGGCGGCTACTTATTATAAGTCTCGTTTTTGTCCTAGTCGGTAAGCTGCAGTAAGGGCAGTCTGCTATTAAAGGCAGTTGTCTGGCTTGGGCTAGGACTCGGGGTAACCGTCTGAGCATCCTCAACATCAACCACCACAGGGCTGGTGGAGGTGCGCTGTGCGCCTTCACAATCGGATGTGTGTGAAAGCTCGTCTATCGGATCGAATGAGGTCCAGTTATAGTCGGTAAACGATATGTCGAATGCTAGTGTAGATGAAGACATTTCCGTTGATACTGAGTTGGGGGCGCTGCTACTGGAGTGTGGTACGGGAGTGTAAATGCTATGTAAGCTTAATCCGTGCAATAAGTGTCAAGCTCATGACTAATAGTCTTCTAGAAGAACCTTCTATCGTTTAACTTTACGATGGGCCAACTAATGCGGGTTCCAGTTAATCCATGCTTAATTAGTGGAGCTTGACCGTAAGATGCTGACGTCAAATATCACTCCTAATGCGTCACCCATGGATAAGAGGAGCCTTTAGCGATCACTATCCGAACTTTAGCTGAAAATTTCGAGAAAAGTCAAATGATCGGGCCGAACCGAGACAAACCATAGTTTAAGTCAACATTAGCCCTGGTCCCGGCGTTACGGACCTTATCATTTAGTTGGCAACGTTCTTGGATGACATCCTCAAAACTAGCTACCGAATCTAGACAGTAGTGACATCCAAAGTATCCGACCTTTTAATTCT
>WIGM01000536.1:0-30835 GCA_014235935.1 Colletotrichum musicola | reverse complement strand
GAGACGGACGAGGTTCTGAGTCACCGCTTCGAGGTCGCAATGCTCGACGGTGGCGCCACTGGCTGATTCGTAGATCTCCCGGCCTTCTTTTACCAGTTTTGCCGTGAACTCGATGAACTGAAGGATGCTTGCGGCTAAGCTGACCGCATTGACGGGATCCAGGGCTGCTGCGATGCCTTCTATCACAACACAATTCGAAGGAAGAGCGCCAGACGGAAGACCGGGGGCGCGGGGAAAGGATGAAAGAATGACGAATTTCAAGCGGGGTTCGAGAAAAGTCGCACTGTTTTTTGACTGCACACCCTGCGAAGAGTAAGCGTTGATCATGAGGCTGCAATGCAACTGGTTGGTGGCTATGCAGGCTGGAGGCAAACAGGGCGTTCATTGACAACCAGTCAATCCCGAGCAAGGCTTTCTAAGCCACCTACTAATGCTACTGTAGTTACGCGATTGTCGAATGAGACGAAACCACCCTGACGTTGGCCTCATTTGACAAGTTCCTCGACTGGTTAACTGGCACGCGGGTGACAAAATAACAGGGACACTCTAGAAAATACCACCCAATTTAAGCACCCTACAGACATTATTATAAATAAGGACATAGTATTTTATATCCCCAAGCTAACCATCATTAATTCAGGTTTATTTCAGTATTAAAATCGTATTTTTCCGTGCTGGTTTGGTCTAGATCTATTCAATGGAAGTAGTAGTGTTTTCAAAAGTGTCCCTGTTTTTTTGTCACCCGCGTGACTGGCTAGGACAAGTGTATGGCTGGAGGCCTTTTCCCCAGTGTATGGGGTTTCCCACAGGGCGTTCTAGTACCAGGGTTTGTAGTAAGGCTAGAAGCAAAGGACATCATTTGTGATCACTCCAGAACGAGTAGGGGGGTGGAATACCTAGGTACTAAAAAGGGCGTCCGTCTCATGTTTTAGAAAAACCCGGTATACTGTTACGGCCAGCCTTCTGACAGTGAGGGTATGTTAACAGAAGCTGAGGTTTGACGCTGTAAACAGTACTGTAGGGTGCTGAAAGGATCCTGAGGGTTCAAGGCACTTAGGTGATCAGTCTAGGTGTCTAACAAGAGGGTCGTAGGGTGTCACGACTGAGGGCTGAAAGTATCCGAAGATTGATACGAGGTTGATAGCTGAAGAACTATGGAAGGTAGGACTCGAGGGTGCTCGAGTCCCATCTATATACAAGTCTGGGACAGTTCCTTTGTCCTGGCTATGCTGGATATCTCGTATATCCAACATATCCAAGGATCGGATGGATATCTAACATATCCAACATATCCATTCCTTTACTTTCATTGTCCGGACTATTCCCGTAGTCACGTGACTTGTCCCTAGTTCTTCCGTTCCGAGGTCTCCTGGTTACACCTGTGTCACTGGGTTACCTATGTCCTGCGGTAGCCGCCGGCTCGGGCGGGGTCAGGTCCAACGGGTCGTAACATTGTCCAATGACATTTCCAGTAGGGTGATCACCTAGGTGCATGAGGTGATCGCGATCAGTTGGCAATGCCAACTGATCACTGATCGCTCCATCCTGCAATCCACTGATCGCTCTTATCTTATCATCTCGTGACTTGCATTATAATTCTTCCGTTCCGGAGTGAGTCCCCGTTGCTTCCCGTGTGTTTGCAGTACAAATGTCCTGCCATAGCCGCCCGACGCGCAAGCGGGTCGATCGACTGTTATCCTTGCAAAGCGGGTCGTAACATACCGGTTGGGTGAGCGCTCAGTGCTTTATCTTATCTACACGTGACCTGGACCATAGTTCTTCCTTTCCTTGGGAGTCAGCCTGTGTCCCACGTCGGTTGTTTCCTTGTTATCTCTTAACCGCCGACCCCCTGCGTGCGGGGCTTCGCAGTGTTCATAACCAACGGGTCGTAACACCGGGCTTATCTAGCGAGAGTTCTAGTCAGAGAGTCAGCAGCTCTATCGGGCCGGCAATTATATCGCATAAACGTACTCCCAGCCCGTTCATGCAAAAGTCGCCGTGTTGAACGGTCGTGGCCAGGTTACCCAAGTCCCTTATCGCAGCAGGTTCTGGCTGCCTTACCGGCCTTATTCCAACAAATTCCCAGGATTACAAGGGTAGTGGCGTACAATTCCCAGGAATATTTATAGGGGAGACAGCGTACGGAGTACGGTTCCCAGGAATACAGGGGTGGGGGAGCGTATGATTCCCGGGAATACTAGGGCTAATGGCGTACAATTCCCAGGAATACAGGGGTAATGGCGTATGATTCCTAGGAATACAGGGGTAATGGCGTATGATTCCTAGGAATACCGGGGGGACAGCACATACTGTCAGATTCGAGGGGCCTCGTGTCTGATTACGTAAGACGAAGTGCGCTTCGCAGCCGTGGTTTAGCCGCGACCAGGATCCATACTCAAAAGGGGTTAAGAAGCTACGCGTAGAGTACTCCACGGCCTCACGCGGTAGAAGAACACAATACAACACCTATTACGTCAAATTTGACACATACTTCCTAGGAATCTCATACTATAACTAACTAACTAGGTATACATAGTAATAAGTTTTTCTCTTACACAGAAGTACTTAAGCCCATCAGGTCTAGATTGACTCCCCATACATGCTCACCCGATGCTCACCCGAGGCATCATTTCGAGATCTAAAAGCAGCAACGACTAGGTGAGCAGGTGGATGAAGGGATTCCACTTCAGCAATATAGTATGGTGCCACTGTTCGTACGCCTCTGACCATGCAACAGCTCAGGGAGGCTCTGTCAGTTGAGATCGGGCAGAAATACTCCCAACCAGAGCGGATGATCAACGGAATTGAACGTCTTACTATCTGGTGCGAAAATTTGGTGCAGATTGAAGACACATATGAGACGGTTCACTTTAGCCACCATTCTATCAGAACATTCCTGCTGCAGCCGTCCAAGGGGCCGTTCTGGGAGTTTCACGTGGACGTGCCGACTGTGGATCACCACATCGGGGAAATTTGCTTGACGTACCTCGACTTCAGCGACTTCAGGACTGCCTTAATCAACCGCCCCCCCCGGACCGCGGAAGACGAAGCTGGACCACGGACAGTACCCAGCAGTTATAGCCGAGCAAGCAGTGCAACAGGCTCTGCCTGGTGGTTCTGGTCCGCGATTAGCACGTCTTCTGAAGAAAACTTTCAAGTCAACGCATCGAAATTCGACCGTTTTGGAGCTCGTCGCGAAGAACGAAAGTGCAGATCAACACTCAAGCTCGACAGCCACTGCGGAGAACCATCCTTTTATGAAATATGCGGCGATTCAGTGGCTTTTCCACACCAAAAAGATCTCTCGGGCGAGCTCGAGCACGTGGCCCTTGTTCAAAGCTAGGGTTGTCGATGATCTCGCCCCTTGGATGGATCCATCGTGGTCGCCACCCGAGATGCCCAACCTGGGCTCTGGCGTTCAGCTTGAATTGTCAGGGAGCTCCCTGGACAACTTATCATTCGCAGTGTACAAGGCGGTGATATACGCCGACTTAATCGACCACCAACCATTTCTGGAACAAACTCTATTTCAGTTTCGGGACGACAAGATCGAATTCAATCTATTCCGATTGGCAGGTATGCTCAAGGCCAGGAAAGCTTACGTCTCTCCCTTACAACGCAGGGGCTACAAAGGCGACGTTGGTGGCCTTGAAGCGCTCGTCAGCTTGGCTACCGAATACATCGCCCAAGGTGGTAGCTATTGGCCTCGCAACTCTTCGCTGGTCCGTGAGCAAAAGCGCTACTCATCAGTCATTAACGGTGTTTGCGGGCACGTTTTTTTTACATTTGGCCGTTCGAACGGTTTCTTCTTGTCCAACACACCATGGATACAGCTTTTTGCCAAGGTCGCGCTTTTTGATGGAAGCCTCGAGTGTTTGAGCGATCTATCCGCCAGCATCGAACCTCAACGGAGAGACATTTTTTCCCATCGAATGACGGACGGCGAAGGTCTCCTGGAATTACTTCTCGGCCACAACAACAGTCGGACTGATGAACTCGCTCGACGCGAGCTTATGGCACTCAGCAACGAGACTCGAGAAGGAATCTGCAATCAGATTCTGCGTGACAGCCTGACCAACGCGATCAAAAATCAAAACCAAACGACCATTGACTTTCTATCAAAAACGGTTGATAGGGAGTGGTTTAACTGGCACCGAAACGTTGACGAGGGCATCGTTTTAAAAGCAACTGGGTCCATACTTGTGCCTAGAAACCTCAAGAGGAATTTAATAAGCTCCTGGATAGTCGACAATGAGATTGACGGCAGCATTGAGAGAGTTCATGCTCACGAGATAGTCCTCCTCAACGTTATTTGCGTACAGGATTGGGACATCGCCCGTTTACTATTCAAGGCTGGTTCCCGCATCCGACCCGCCCAAACAGGGACTTACAGGACAAACTTGTTTTTGAAACACATTCTCGACTTGATAAAATCGGTGTTCTCGTGCATCGACTACCCAGATGAAGAGGGGAGCTGCTGCTCTCTCTCCGAATCCTTATTGATATACTGCGAACAACACTTGGCCTCTGCTCGAATCACTGAGAGAACATACGGATCGGAAGCCCGAAGCTCAACGTACATACCATGCGAGTATTTATATACTTCCTTAGAGGTATCAATATCTCGGCATGAAAAGGCCATGGGAAACGTTGATCCGCTTGACATAGACACTCAATAGCGACTGAAATGCCCACAGGAATTAAGCTCGAATGAAAGGTATGACTTGATGCGCACAGCCTTGTGTCGATTCCACGTAGCGGTGTTGGGTCCTATGATTCCAGACCGCGTCCTAGTTCAGTGGAGCAGATTTCCATGGGCTCAACCGACAGGTCACACGCAGGCGCTACCGCCCTATCTTAAAATATACGACAGAACCCAGCGGCTGCTGTGCTGACACCGCAGCGACGGTAGCAGCTCCCAAGCGCAACATCTATCAAAACGGTTGGGAGAAGCCAGACTATGACCTGTACATGATATTCGACCGGCCGATTTCGAGTGAAGCTCTGGTACATCTTGATCGAGGGGAGCCCCAAAGCCACGCGGGTTGCTA
Organism: Colletotrichum musicola; assembly: GCA_014235935.1. NCBI lineage: Eukaryota > Fungi > Ascomycota > Sordariomycetes > Glomerellales > Glomerellaceae > Colletotrichum > Colletotrichum musicola. The sequence continues at coordinate 25,784 of WIGM01000536.1, read as the reverse complement.
TTACCACATAAAGCAGAGCTAGTCCTTCAGCCGGTACACGAGACCAGACGAAGATTCGGAGGGCGGCGTTGACCAGTAAGGTGTAAAAGAAGCAGATGATGAGAGAAAGCTTCCTCTCGAGATCTGTAGTTGCCGACGAGTGTTGGCGAGTGCTTTCCACAGCCTGCATGGCAGCGTCTCTGCTCAAGTGCTGAGTAAGGGGCTTTTAGGGACAGACTGAGGAGAATTTGGAGTGTTTCAGGTATGGGAGCAGTTGAAGCTTGGGGATGGTGTTGGGTTGTGGGTGTGAAGAGCACAAGTTTGGGAAGAAGTGTGTCGAGGATATTTGTCTCTTTGAAGAGTTCGTTCGAGTTGCCAAGTGAAGGAACGTCATCTAGCGGAACTGTTTCGTCATACCGTTGCAACAAAACTTTACAGTGACAGAAGTTCCTCCTGCAACGTGACAAGACTTTACCAGGCGTGTTGCTATCCGTCAGACGTACTTGGCAGACCCAGTTCTCGCGGTGCAGTAGGGATGTCTTAGACGAGCTTGAAACGAGTGATTTAAATTGTTGCTACAACCAATCTCTGCTGAAGATGGTCCAAAAAGAAAACGAAAGTTCGACTGTCCAACTGATGTTCAAGGAATGTTAAGACTGAATACATCTGCTCACTGCTACCAAGTCTCGTGACATATTCAAACCAGCCCACAACTTCCGCTCCGCATCCGACTTAACCAGGTTTTGATGCCCTGTCACCATTTCAGCAGGATTTCAAAGGTCCCGCAAGAAAGTATCCCCAGGCAACCCTTCATTATCTACTGAGCCGGACAGAACGGGCTGTTCGGCACGGCGTTCTCGGGGTAGACGTTGCCCCACAGCAAAAGGCTCTTCCCATCTTCAAGGGTGATGTCGACCTTGGCCCCGTTGGCCTCCCCGGCGTCCGCCGCGGAGAGCACGCCCTCGATGAAGGCGTCGGCCTGCAGGTTGCCGCTCGTGCACTCCCTGCCGCCCGAGGCGCCGTCCTCGGCACCCTCGCCGCCCGTCTTGATCTGACCGAGGCCGTAGCTCACGATCGCCCCGCCGACCCAGTTGACAACGGTGCACGAGACGAAGTGGTCGCGGCAGTACTGCGCCAGCGGCTCCGAGGCGCCGCGCACCGCGTTGGCGCAGTTGATGACCTGCCTCCACGCGGCGTGGATGTAGAAGACGGATCCCCCGAGGACCTCGCGCGTGCAGTCGATGGTCGCGCGGCAGGACTGGTAGTACCAGTCCGGCGGCTCCTGTCGCCTGTCGAGCGTCCTCAGGGCGGCGGCCTGGGCATTCTCGCAGGTGGCGTCGTTCGCGTCGGTCTCGAAGCCGTCCGAGTAGGTGTCGCTGTAGCCGACGAACCTGTCACTCAGGGTGTGGACCTCGTCGTCCCACTCGTCGACGGGGATGCCCACCGTGACGCCTAGGGCGACTTGCTGCCAGCGGACGGTGCGGCCCTCGCCGTCGAGGGAGACGTTGCCGTGGCCGCGGCCCATGGAGGCGAGGCGGTCCGGTTCGAAGAAGGAGGAGAGCGAGCCGGTCATCTCGTCGGCGGAGCCGCCGAGCCTGGACACGCGACTGCTCTGCTCTGCGAGCCACGCCGGCTGGGACGCGCGCGTCTTGGCTGCTGCCTTGTCGATTTCACCGTCTTTGGTCTTGGTGTCACCGCGGGAGCGGAGCTTGCGCCAGTGGGGATCCAGGTTTTAGTCCTGGATCGAGTAGGACTTGGCCGGGGAGAAGTCGATGCAGTTGCCATTTCCGCTGGCCTCGAGTACCCCACCGCAACCGTCTGACCAGGAGGGAAATAACTGCGAAGTAGGCGGAATGTCAGTTGGCGTTCGATCTCAGGGAATAGGGGGGATTCTTTGGTGGAAGTAAAATTGGATAAATGACGGTTAATGGGCTAGCTACTACTCACAATGGTGATCACCGTCCAAAACAGAGTCGTGCTGAACTATGGCGGACTGGGCGTTCACGGGAGCATCGAAGCAGATTTCCTGATCCCATGGCCAAGACTTGTTGACCTGGCTCATCATAGCACCGCGGCATTTTGAGCCGAGGTAGAAAGTGATGGTAAAGGCCTCAGTCAAAGAGACCTGGGCTGCCAGAGCGGCCAGCACAAGTCCAGCGTTTGCCAGCATGTTTCTGAAACAAAGACTTTGATCGCTGATTTGAAAGAAGTTGTAGTATTGAGAGAAAGGTAGTGTCTTGATGAAAAACAATATCGCTCTTCACTGGATCACATCTATGGCTTTTACAGACGATTGAGGCTTCAATGAAATTACCTGAAGCAGATGACGTCTCTTCTCGTCAAGCCTCCGCCTCTTCTCTGACACCTCGAATTTTACGCATTGTGACCGACACCAGTCCCCTTTCCAAAGACAAAATTGCCATGATCGTGATCCGTCAATGCCCAGAATGTGCCATGGATCCTTCGTTACCGTTGTGAACCGAGCAGAGCTTGGCAGCTGGGTGAAGGATTGTGGCAATATGAGCAGAACGGTCAACTGCTGCGTTCCGGTCCACTTCCTGTTGCCTTGTCATATACGAACGAGCGCAAAAGAGCCTCTAGTGTCTCTATCCGCTAGGAAGCTGTAGGATTCGCCCATCCACTACGGAGGCAGGCTACGGAGACCCGAGATGCAGCGCTACCGGTCAGCAGCCCACTCGGATGGGGTGTTGTTGCATTCACCGGATCCGATGGTCTCGGCAAAGGGCGTTTTATTCGGTTCAACCTGCTTGGCTGCGAAAATCGATGCCTCGTTGAGCCGCAAGGGGAACCAATGGGACTTTGGTTTCTGGGATATGTAATCCGAGTTGATGGTGTGCCGGGCGAAAAGAAACAACTATTGCCTTCAACATTCTTTGAACAGCTAAAAGTTTGCTGGTCGTGAGCAATGAGTCTCGGTCGTTGGATGAGTACCCAGTTTTGCTTTAGCCCCGGAGCAGAGATTGTAACGTGACAGATGGATCATGGCGCATCCGCCAAGTGTGATGAAATGGGACTTGACGAGGAGCAGGTTTTATCGGTGTCAATACGCGCAACACAAATCAAAACACACAGTCCGAAAGCCCGGACTGTGACCGAGATTTGCTACGTTACAGATAATGCTCCTAGTTTGTTCGCTCGAGGGGCTGGGAAAGTCATGTCAACCTCGGCTGCGGGCAAAAGAGACCGTGAAACGTGGTAGGAATTATCACAAGTAGAGGTTCGTGCAGGCCTAGAGACACTGGCAGGAAACGTAAGTAAAATGAAATTTGGAGTCCACCGCGCGGTTCTTCATCGTGGTGCCTAGGAACCTTCAGTTCAAAAGGCCGTGAGTGGTGTCGTGTCTTGGCCCGGCGCTAAAACTGCAATCGGATCCGTCTAAGACAAGCTCACCCGGGTATTTGTGGGCCTTCCCGGGCCGTGTTATGGGTCTCCAGCATCATCAGTCTCCGTATCGTGTTTCAGTGTCCCGATCCTTCTAACACGCAGCTCTTCCGTCATCGTCCCCTACCTTGCTCCAGCTGCTTCCAACTCTCGATCCAAAACCCCATCGCGCACAAAGTGCTCATAAAACCCGCTTACGCTTTGCGACGAAATATCCGCGCCCAGGCCGCGTCCAAGCAACCCCAACTTCATCCGGTTCACGTGCACACGGGACTCGGGCGTCACGGGCTCCTCCCAGCGTTCCCAGACCTCTTCACGCGGCTGCCAGTAAACCATCCTACAACTGCCGTAGGGGCTGCGAAGCGCATTCTCTTCTCTAGGGAAAGACGAATCCTCTTCGGGGTGCTTCTCCAGATAGCCTAGAGCCTCCTCCCAGCGGTCCTCCAACCGGTCGATCACGATGATCCCCCAAGCGTACCACTCGTCGTTGATCCGCTCAGGGAGGAACCACGACTTGGCATCCTCCGAGTCCGCCATCGCGAGACGGCTCTTCCTCTCCTGCTCGTAGTGGCGGATGCAGGCTTCAGCGCGCTCACGGTCCGTGAGGGCGGGCCCTGTGGAAGACTGCAATAGAGGGAATGCGATGACTTCGATTCTGTCTGGGTCGTTCTCGGCTCTTCTGCGCTCCTTCATTGTGCGCTCGAAAATGACGCGGGCCATCCTCTCGGCGCGGGCCGGGTTCGCGCCGGGCGTGGTGTCGTAGATGACCAGGCCAAAGGGGGGACGGCGAGCGGCGACATCGACGTGTCGGGCTTCTTCGAGAACGGAGTATGCTGCGAAAATAGCCGCGCCGTCGTGGCTCGGCGCGGGTCGAACGACCGTCACCTCCTTTGGGGCTTTGCTAGCTAGCTGCACGCGGGGAAGCGCAGTCCCATGGCTTGCTTGTTCTTCTTCCTCTTCGTCTTGACGTTCTTCTGGAGTTTCTGGGTATTCGTTAAGGACGCCTAGGCGTTGGCAGGCAAAACACATTTCGAGGCTTTTTGTGATGGTACTTTGGTGTGATGGAGGAGCTGGGGAATTGAACTGGGCTGCCCGGTTCAGATGGGCCCCACTGAGTTGTGTACTAATAGCCTGGAAGCCCCCAGGATTCCATAAGCTGATAGACATGCCTCTAAGAATCAACCCTACTTTGTACCGCGATTGTACGATAACTTTCTCTCTATAATTAGTTGGCCTACGGAGCTACAAAGTCTATATAGAAGATATAGGTGTTTATGTATAGAAAGGTATTATATAGGGCGATGGTTTAGATAATTAGTTAGATTCATGGTCTTTCCAGACTGCATGGTGAGTCTCCAGCATCACCACAGTCCAGTCTCGTTGTTGTGCTCCAGTATCCCGATTCGCACAGAACTGGCGTTATACATCCACAAGGACTGATGAGAGATCGAGGCATGAAGCTAGTAACCAAAGTTTCGCCAGGATTCTCGAAAAATTTCTTCGAGTCTCTGGAGATTACAGGCATGGCGGCAGGTTCGTCCTGGATGCCCCCGGATGCCGCACTTTGAGAAGACAAGAGTCAGAAAATACCTACTTGAACGTCTTTTTTTGTTCAAGACAAAATCGTACACACAGCTGGCTAGGTGCCCGCCTGCCTAACATGGAATAATTCAGATTCCAGAGTGGACATGGACAGCACCTTTGATTCTTGGGCCAAAGGCAGCCTAGGAATCGCTCTTTCCTTTAGAATACAGGCACCCACCCACCTTCCCTTTCTGCTACCTGCCTAAGTAACTCACAACAGCCTCTTCCTCAGCCTCTTCCTCACCCTTCCTCCATGGGTACCTTGCACTCTTCCTTACCTGCTTCTTTACCATCTTCCTTACCTGCTTCCTTTCGTCCATCGATTCAACACGATCCTCAGATGGAGACTGCGACGGGTATGAATACCCCTTCTTTGGCGACAGCTGGGTACCTCTGTGTCTTGCTAATGGCGATCGATGCATTTTCAGGTCAGTCCTGCTACCGGTACCATAGAAAGGACCTTTTCCATTGGGACATCCTTGGCCCTCGAACGGACGACGACCTCGAGAGACAGGAACAGGTACATGGATCAGGAAATTGTACAGAGAAACCGAAAGGGGAGTAACAATACCGATGGCGGAATTGGCTATTCCAGGGGTATCCTAGCCATCAGTCTAATGAATTCCATTCTCACAAGGCGGTGTCGAGGCTCGTTTCTACTCTCAATGCCTTTTCCGAATCTGAGCATATCGAGAGCTCTGAGTCATCTGTCCTTTACATCTTTCATTCTAGTCTGTCATGCTTTATAACCAGAGCATTACGTCGCCTCACCTCACCCCTGACATGGACCCCTCATTCTGAGTATGACATGCTATTTTACAAAATCAACAACCTGGAAATCAACGGTTCGGCAAGAGACCAGATTAAATCAACCCCAACAGAATAAAAGAAGGGATATCTACAGAGAAAGATCGTAACTCTTTGCCACCCTCATCTACAGGACATCTTGGTGTACAGTAGGCCCATTCTCCTCGTTTATGGTCAACCCCGACGCATGTTTCCATGTCATCCCTGCAACTCCCAGGCCTGCTTATGAGCCGGCTGCCCAGGAGCTTCGTGCGGCCCCGCATAGTTGACGCCTGGAGGCGCTTTCTCGGTGTGGTCTGCCGCTATGTAGTGGCCCTCAACCCGCCTCTTCTTGCGCTTGTTGCGGTAGACGAGAAATCCGACGAGGGCGAGGAGGCCGACCGCCGCCGCGGCGCCGACGGCAATGCCTGCCGTGGCACCGGGTGAAAGGCCGACGGACGACGAGCTGCTTGCGCTGCTCTCTTGGCTAGCTGTGGATGATGCTGTGTTTTCGCTGGCTGTGGATGATGCAGCTGTTGATGGAGAAAGACCGGACGTCGCTGCTGTCGCCGCTGCTGTCGTCGCAGTGGTCTCTGTTTCCGGAGCGACCTGGTGTTGTTAGAACAGTCTAACGATACCCGAACGCTATCGGTCCAGGTACAAAGAGGCCACCCACCGAAACGAACTTGATTCCCCATGCCTCGATCCCCTCAACCGTGAAAGGCGTGCGTGTTATAGGTTCCTCCGTGGGCTTGGAGATGGCGATGTTCGTGATCACGCCAGTCCATACCGCGCCGACCGTCGCCGTGGCGTGGCAGCCGTACTCGTGGTCCCTGCACATGAAGGAGAAGGCATTGCCAGTGACACTATTGTTTGGCACCGCCCGAACCTGTCAGCATACGTCCAAACCAGACAGTGCTGACCCGGGAGTTTATCGGTGACCAGAATGAGGGCAAACAAATCGCGACAAACACACCTCGGACAGCACGTCACCGTGCTCAACGGCCTCCCTGACAGATCCGGTCCGCCCGTGGCGCACGCGCGAGTATATCCCGCCGGACAGTCGCCGTCTGTGCTATAGGGCACGTTGATGGTGAAGGACGGGGGGAAGCAGTCGCCTGTGGGCGCGTTGCCGGTCAACACGGGCGTCGGGGTTCCGTAGAGGTTGCTGAACATGTTGCCCCCGAGGAGAATGCGGTAGTAGCGGGTGCTGGCGAAGCAGGACGTGGGGGCAGTCCATCTCGACGGGATCGTTGGCAACTCGTCCACATTGTTGAAGGCGGCGGGGGGTGTTGTCATTGTTGCTGGTGGTCTTTTCTTTTGTTGTCCGCTCGAGTCAAATATGGCTTTCCAGGAGTTCGAGTTTGATGAAGAAAGCCCACACAAGTTACAACAGCGACAAACTGCATGTGGCTCCCGCCAGGAGGAGACGGCTTGCAAAAAAAAGAGTTGGAAGGGCAGGCAGACAGGGCAGTTCGATTAAACCAGGAGAGGCGCGGCGCCGCGGCGGCTGGGTTCCCAGAATTTCAAATCAGGCTCATGTTGGTCTCCCAGCCGAGCCACTTCCAATAACCGGCAACTTGCACCAGGCCCAGAAACACCCTGGCGATTGCATGGTCGGTGTGATTCGATCATCGGAACGGGCGGACTCAAGGTGACCGCAACACCGAGTCTTGGACATTGCCAACCGAGACTCGGGCTGTTGGTTTCCAGACACAATTGCTTGATGCGTACTCCGTAGTGTAACACATGTTGCCGCGCATCCGCGCTCTCTCATCAACGGAAGGCCCCATGAAGCTCTGCTACTTAAAAATCACCAACCTGCTGAAGCTGCTTCTGCACACCGTTGTTGCCATCAGCTGAGAGCGACCGACTCCGATGGGGCGGTTCCAGGCGCCGATGGCAATATCGTGTTACAACTCTGCACCAACAGCCAAGACCAGAGTTGAGAAGACAAACGGCCAAAACAAGCAAGTCCCCAGACATACCGCAGCTTGTTTAAGTGGTTCCATTGGGTCTTATTTTTGGAACCGCCAAGGGGGCCCTTGTTCATTGCGATTCAGCGACCAATCAATAGTCCTCGTTGGTTCAAACCGCTGCAACTGCAGCTTGTCTCTTCCGGCGTGATGCCTCAATATGATGCAGGGGGGAAAGTGGCTCGGCGCGTAGTGTAGAGCGGGCGCATTGCTCGCCCCTCTCTCCCCCGTCAGAGCCTGATCATCAGGTTGATCATCAATTCGCGGTCTCTCCCGGTTGCCATTTCTTCACTCCAAAACCATCATGGTAAACGGGATGGAGAAGAAAACAACAAAGACGAAAAGAAGGAACTAGGGAACTGTGATTACAACCACTTCAAGGTTTGATATACGTATGGAATAGATTGACGGGCTGCAACGACGGACGACGGCCCAAGGCGAGACCCTCCTCCGTCACGAGCTTAAATGACTCTCCCGGCACCGTTCCGAGGGGCCCGCGGCTGGGGGTTCCGGTGGTCTACATGAGCCAATGGAAACTGAGGTTGACCTCTCACAATACTCTAGGTGTCGGCCGTTTGCCCGCCTCCGTCGCCCATTCTGAGCCAACCCCACGTGGGTTATAATTGCGCCTTTGCAGGAAAAGAAAGCCGGAGAGCGTGGAAGTTCAGCCACTATTATCTATGGATCGCTCATTGTCCGCCTCCCCGTTGATCCTTGACCATCCCCCCCCGCCAACGGCTTTTGCCTCTGGGTGGCGTACCCAAGGGCGCGCGACAAGACTTTTATCCTCAGTCCATCCATGTTCCCACCGCCATAACTCAAGCGGAACAGCCCTGGGCCTTCCCCGCGGAGGCCATTTCTCTCTCTTCTTCACCTGTCATCTTTCCAACCACATTTTGTTGTTTGCTTCAAGACTTGTTGGAAGGTGTGAAGACAGGACCAACGACGCTCCTTGTTTGTTTCTTGTGTTCTTTTTTTTTTTGCCCCACGATTTGGCGTCTTGCCTTACATTCGGCAATCTCGCATATCTGAAAGAAAAGGAGATGGCAGCAGCCAAGCTTGCCGGCTCGAGCCCCATGCTGCTGTCGCTGTTCGAACGGGCCGCCGTCCTCCTGTCGCGGGTCCGCTACCGCAACCGCATCCTGGCGACCCTCGCCTTGGTCTCGGCGTCGCTGTGCTGGCTGTACTGGTCCGCGGGCGCGCAGCGCGTCAGCCGGATTTACAACAATGGCTTCGCCAGTCCGAAGGACCACGACCACAGCACATGGGTCGACAACTCGTCCGGGACGGACTGGGACAGGCCGCGACGCGGCCATCTCATCCCGCCCAAGATCTGGCAGATCATGCTGCCCAAGTTTCGAGACCAGAAGGGAAAGGTCGACCCGGAGGCCCTGAAGGAGACGAAGACATGGCTGGCCATGAACCCAGACTACATATAGTGAGCATAACGACGCTTGAGCTCCTAGTAGCCCTGCTTTGATTGAATCTTGAGGACTAACCCTCTTTCAGTACCTTAGTAGGCGACGTCGGAGGCCGAGACTTCATCAACCGTCACTTCGGCCACAACAAGACCATCGTGTCGACTTTTGAAGCCCTCCCCAACGTCGGCATGAAATCCGACCTCCTCCGGTACCTCATCCTCAACGTCGAGGGCGGCGTCTACACTGACACGGACACCCTCGCCCTGAAGCCCATCGACGACTGGGTGCCCGCCCCGTTCCGCAACGACACCCGTCTGATAGTCGGCATCGAATTCGACCAGCGCAACGGGGGGCTCTGGGCAGACATCTCGCACTCTCTGCAGTTCTGCCAGTGGACCATCGCCGCAGCCCCGGGACACCCTGTTTTTCAAAGGATGGTGTCGAGGGTGATTCGCTCGCTGGAGGAGCTGGCGAGCAAGTACGGCGACGATCCGGAGTGGACGCCGTCGAGCTTCGAGGTCATGAACTCCACGGGTCCCGCGGCCTGGACGGACGTCGTGTGGGAGTACCTCCAGGAGACGGACGAGAACCTGACCGACATTCGGAACTTGTCGTCGCTGGGCCCGCCGCGGTTGTTCCGCGACGCGCTCGTGCTGCCCATCGACGGCTTCGGGGTCGGCCAGCCGCACTCGGGGAGCACCAACGACGGGAGCTTCCCCGACGGCGCGCTGGTGAAGCACATGTTTGGAGGGTCGTGGAGGGGCGGAGAGAGGCAGCGGGAGAAGGGGACCTGAAAGTGTCCTGGATTTCATGTTTTCGACGGCGTGGGGGAGTCGGGGAAGCGTGGGGTGTATACTGGATGAAACTTGTATAACGCGTGTAAAGAATAATATTAAGAATATCCTGGGGAACGTCAAGAACCGATCTCTATCTGCGTAGCTGTTGCCGCAACTATCTGAAAGATTATCACATTTCACCCCTCGAAGTATACCACGTAAAATGAAAACAATGAAAATACCATAACCGATATTGACCACGTAAAACCGATCTCTATTTACATCAAGTCGTCGACCAAGTTGCTCAGATCAGCTTTCTTCACCCTGGCCTCGGTAACAAGCAGATCCCTCGGGAACCACTCGTCCAATTTCCCCCCGGGAAACCCGGGCCCCTTCGGCAGATCCTCGCCCTCCCTCCCGGCTATCATGACCCCCAGCGCCGTCCCGCACAGCCAGGCCCAGACCATGCCGTCGCCGCAGTACCCGGCGCTCATCCACTCCCCGGCCGCCGCGCCCTCCCAACCCTCCTCCTCGACCTCCTTCGCCGTCTTCCCCTTGGCCGCACTCCTCTTCCTCCCCGAGATGCCCTCCGGCACCCTCCCCACAAACGGCGCCATGTCCCCCGTGAAGCACAATATCCCACTCCAAACCCTCGACACGCTCCCATCCCACCGCTCCCCAAACACGCTCTCCATGACGCCCGCCACGTGCGCGATGGTCATGGCCTCCGTGTCCCCGTCGTCATATACACCAACCATATCAACCCCCTGCCCCAAACTCCTCACGAACCCGCCGCCCAGCATGACGTCCCCATTCGGCCGCTGCGTGACGTAGTCAAACATGCCCCCGTACAGGAAACTCCACGACCGGCTCCCGTCCCGCCAGTGGAACCGCTCCCCGGGCTTTTGGGCCGTCATGTGCGCCTTCGCGCCGGCCATCTTGCCTCTCAGCCCGGGTAGGAACTGCGACGCGTGCGCGTTGGTGGCGTGGACGACGTGCCGGGCCCGGATACTCCCCCTCGCCGTCCGGACGACATACGGCCACTTCTCCGTCCCCTCCGTCGTGACCTCCTCAACCGGAGTCCTCGTCTCGATGCTCAAACTCCCGCCGCTCTCGCCCAGCAACTCTTTCCAACAAGACGCAACGAGCCGGTAAGGCCACAGCGCGCCGGCATCGTACACCAGTGCTCCAAAGACGTGGTCCCCCGCGACGTCGAACCTCTTCTTGGCTTCTTCCCTCCCCACGACCTCGATCTCGAACTCGGGCACGGCTTGCTTGAACTCGGCAACTTCGCGCCGGGCGTCGTCAAACCCCTTCTCATCCAAAAAGAAGTCCACGGTCTCGACGCGCCGACACTCCGCAACCTCCCTCCCCTCCCCAACCTCCAGCACAGCCTCTGCAGTCCTGAGTGTAAACCTCGTCAGCGCGGCGGCTTTTTCCTTGCCGAAGACCCGCGCCAGACGGGGGAACAGCTCGTGCGGGCTGGCCTTCACGTGCCCGCCGTTCCGCCCCGTGGCGCCGGCGCAGAGCTCCCTGGCCTCCAGCACCACGACCCTCGGCTTCGCTTTTCCTTCAGCATCGGCGGAGACCGCTTGATACAGACCCCTCGCGACAGCGACCCCCGTGATCCCAGACCCGATAATCACGACGTCCGCCTCCCCCGGCAGCGCCTCGGACCGCGCCTTCACGAGCTCCGGGAACGGCGGGTCGTCGAGCCAGTAAGGCGCGCTGGGCTCTTCGTGAGGCAAGCCCGGAGGGCCGTTGACCCGCGCGAGCAGGGATTGGTACTGCCTGTTCAGGTCCGCGAGGAGCTTGGCGACGGCACCGAGGGTCTTGGTCGCGGAGCGCAGGGCGGAAAGGACGGTGCCCATTGCTGCTCTTGATCTCCTGGTGAGTTTGAGGAGGAAAGCGTACAGTTACCGTGGAAGAGACCAAGGATGTTCGTTGGCAAGAATGTGGGAATCACAGGATGATGTCCCGCCAGGATGATGGATGAGATGAGGTCGAAGGGAGCGGTGTTAGTGATACACCATCCGTCCCTCTCCTCCCCTGCTTACATAAGGCGGATGACGCAGTTCTCGGGTTCCGGCATCGTGGGGCGGCGTGTGCGCGACCCCGACGCGACAATCGTGCCGAGAGTTCATCATTGCAGGAGAGTAAGGCGCGAAGATCAGGGGCAAACTCGTTATTTTTGTCTAACATCTAAAAGTTCAAACACTCGCAGAAACGCCTTCGACCCCCGCCAAAATCCGGAGGTCGCTGCAGTTACTAACGGTCCAGTCTTGGGTCCCGGCCGATCACCCGGGACGACACTGCATTGACACGGAAGAACGAGTGAGGGAGAGAACTGAAAAAAGCAAAGCCGAATCGAATAACTCAGTTTCCTTGAAGTCTGTAATGTGACGCCAAACCTATGCCGGGTATGTTGTCGAATGCCGTCCGTTCCTTAACTCGTCCGTACCGTCATCCGCCCGCGCGCCAACCATGAAAACACCTTCATCCAAATAATTTCCCAAATATAATCGACACGGAAGAAGAGACACCCAACTTCTCTGTTCTCTTACTCACTCACTGACAAACCCTTCCTCATCAGAGATGTGGTCAAGGTCGACGTCCATGTCCACATCCACCCTGCAGCTCCTCCCCATGGGATCCAGGCCCATGTCGGCCCGGATGTCCCTCTGGATCTTGAGGAAGTACTTCCTCAGAGTTCGAAGACCCCGCAGGAAGCCACGGTCCGGCTCGTTGGGGTGTTGAGGCGGGCACGGCTTCCCCTCCGCCAAGTCGCCCTTGGTGAGGCTGTTGGCGAAGTCGGCGATCTTGAAATCAATCTCCCGCTTGTTCCTTCGGCGGCGCTTCTCGCGCAGTGCCGACGTCTCCTCCGTGTCCGTCGCAAAGTCGGTCGTGGAATCGTCAACGACCGTATCATAATCGTTGCCCTCGTCCGTGGTATCACCATCGTAAAACATGAGCAGGCTGGCGGCGTAGAATCGGTAGCCATCCAGCTTGCAGACAATGGACTCGAGCTTATCGAGCTTCTGTAGGATGGTCGGGATGTGCCGCAGGATGCTAGAGTAGTCCACACCGTCGTACAGGAACCGGGTCAGCGCATCCTGGAACTCCTGTCCGGCATTGAGGTCTCGCCCAAAGTACTTGTCTTTGAAGACGTAGCTCTGGCTCTTCACGTCCCAGACCTGAAGTCCGCAAACGCGCACGCCGAGTTCACGCGAGGTTGTCCGGGCACACTTGCCCTGCTGCGACCTTTTCTTCTTAGGGGTGGCATCCACGCCGTACTGTCTAGTGCCCATCTTCAAGTCCATGATGCAGGGCCGTTTCATGCCTGCCGTGAGATCCTCCAGCAGGAGGAAGTATTCCACACGAGAGTTTCGCTGCGTCCCGGTCTGTGCTTCCTTGGGGTTCACGGGCCGCGGGATTTTCCGGAACTCCTGCGTCGGGCTTGGAACCTCAGACGGCACCGTGGACGCATACGTGGAGTGCTCGACGTCCCCCGCGGTTTCGGGCTGTGCCATGTCCGCAGCGGCCCTAGGAAGACTCAGCTCCAGCGCATGACCCCCTTGAGAGCCCGCTCCGTTCGACGCAGGTGGCTCGATCATCGGCGAGTTCACCTGCGACGTCGTGAGTGACGGCCCGGATTGTCCTTCGTCCTCGCCCCGGTACCCAGCATCATCCGCCTCCTCCCAGTACTTCAGATTTCCTCTAGACTCCGTGACAGTCCGGGGCTTCCGGCGGAGACCTGTACCAGAGTACCGTCGCTTCTTCTTCTGCGCAATGATTTTGTCTGCCAGTGTCTCGGGCTCCGGAGCGCTGGTGCCTGTCACGTCCTTCACGTCGCTGTCGTCGGCTTCCGCGGCCTCCACCGGATCGGGACGCTCGATCGTCATGCCGGAACTTGGGGGCGAGGAGCTGCTGGGGCGCAGCGGGCTAGAGTTGTGGGGCGCATGGCCCTCCTGAGCCGTGGAATCTTGTCTGCGCATCAAATCCGGCACCGAACTGGCGGGGCGCAGGCTCTGTTGCTTGCGGAAAGCCATCGACTTCTGGTGGGGCCTGCGATGCTTGTGGACGGGAATCGGCTGCTTCAAGAAGGCGTCGTTGAAAACCTCGTTGCGCAGGCGCTTGTTGACCGTAGTGGCGCCCCAGCTGTTGGCGTGGCGGTCGTCCAGGCTTGGTCTCGCCGGCGATGTCATTTTGCTTTGCTCCGGGTTGTCGGGAAGCCCGGAAGACGACGTGCTGCGACCACGGGTAGGCATTGTGGTGGGAGGCGGGGTTGGTTGGAGTAGGTTGCGTGGGAGTATGTGCCAGTTATCGTCAAATGTAACGGTGGGAATTGGCACCGGAGCCGACGCGAGCGACTGGCTGATGATCCGGCGATGTTCCGTGTTGCTCTGCGAGGCGCCGTTGGATGCCGCGCCGTTCGGCCCGTGCGATTTGGACGGATCGCTAGAAGCCACGGCGCCGTTATCGTTCGTGGGCTTGCGCTCCAGGACACCAGGCTCCTCCCGCTTGTGGGTTGACTTGCGTCTGGGTTGCTTGTGGAATGTGACGTTCAGAACGCCAATGTATCTGCGCCGGTTAGCATTGCGACTTGAAACGGACCGGAGCGGGACCGGCAATCTTACCGAGGGAGGAAGCTCAGAAGGTCACGATGGTCTTGTTCGACCCTTTCGTAAAACTCGTTCTCTCTATTATTGAGCTGCTTGCAGACGGCTCTCTTGGAAAAGCGCCACAACGTTGTGTGACCGCCAACCTGGTGCTTGTAGGGGATGAGCTCAATGGCACCAAGCGGCTCCTTCTCGTCCACTTGATGCTGGTGCGCATGCTCTTCAACGTATGTAGACGCCCGCTTGGGCGTTGGTGGCTCCGGCTCGTCCTCGACGGCCAAGTCTTCGATCTGGCCAGGTTGAACCTCGCGAAGCGCAACATTTGGCGCGCCCGGGAGCCGCCTGGGCTTCGGCTTGTGTGTGGGGGTATCGGGAGGCTGATCAGGCGATGGTTCCTCCTCCGGCTCCGGTTCGTCCGCCTTGACCAACCAGGGGTGGAAATCCTCGGCCCTGGAAGCGGTTCGGACGCCCGGTGTTTGTCGCGGCTTTGCGACGTCTCTCTCTCGCTCTGGGGTTTCTTCCAATCCGGGGTGTGGGACGAACACGGCAGAGGAAATCTTCTCTTCGCTGGACTCGTCTCCTTCTTCGTGACTCTCTCCATGCTCGCTACTACCAGCTGACAGCCGACGCGCGTCAGCCTGGCGGCTCTCCGCAGTGGCAGTCGGCGACATGTGGCCATCGGATTCCTGATCCTTCAGCCCACTCTCCACAGCACCATCCGAGTCAACCTTGTGGAAAATGTCGCCATTGACCTTCCTCAGCCCGAAGTAGTCTTGAGTGGGAGAGTCGATCAAGATAGGAGTCTCCCCGGCCTGTGGCGATTGGAGAGGGAACGTCTTGACCCTCTCGAGCTGCTTGGGAAGCCAGTCCTGCTTGTCAAGGATTCTGGGGGACGGTGTGGGGTTCGTGCTGACAGATTTGGCGGCAAAGTCTTCGACGGCAATGTCGGCCGAGAGGTTCGGCAGAGGCTCCTGTCCCGGGGATAGCTTGTCTCGTGCGGTGGGGTGCGCCTGGCGCGTCTCCTTCCTCCGCGTCTTCTCCTCCTTGGGCAGCCCCTCCCTGAAAAATCGCAAGCTGTAACTCGCCTTGCGACTGCGAGCGTTTGGTTCGGCACCAATCATGGCCTCGTGGACCGACTTCTCCACTTGTCCGTCCTCCTGGCCGTCAATGGCCTCGCTCGATCCGATAGACCATATCTTTTCCGGCCCCATGGAGAAGCGCTGTTCCAACTTCTTGGGCCGAAAGTCGGCGTTGGTGGATTCATCGTGCAGCTTCTGATCCAACTGGGCCACGGAGGAAGCAAGAGAACCCTCCGGGCTGGTGGAGTGCGAGTAGGCGCGGCTCTTCCGCAGGCCCTCGGGGACCTTGTGCTCCCTGCCCACGCGTTCCAACGACGATCCCCGACCTCGTGACCGCGTGCCTTTGAGGAACTCGCGGTGATCCAACAGCATGGCCCTGATGCCCTGGAAGCTGGTTATGTCGTAGGTGGGCGAGGTCATGATCTCCATGTTGTCGTTGGTGGAAGAGTCGGCAGGGGAGACGGAGTCGGAGTCGGTCTTGATAGCGGCGGGAGGTTGGACGGCAGAAGGAGGGATGATGCCAGGTTGCGGAGCACTTCTCGGGGCTACTGAGGCGCCATGGCCGGCATGGGAGGGAACATTGCGGTTATGGGCGGCGATTGGGTCGAGGCCAGCGGCGGAAGGGGTTGGGTTGGCAGTGACCGCGTCGACGGTGGGAGACGGAAGCGAGCGAGTCGAGAGCTGAGAGGAGGACTGCGATGGCTGTTCGTTGTGGGAGTGCGTCCTGGATGGAATGCCGCGGGCTGAAGCAAGGGCCTGGGTTAGCAAGGACGGACCGGACTGCCTCGGGAGGGCGGCAGGGCCTCGGGGCTTTTTAATATTCGGGTCGGCATGGCTCGAGACATCCTGCTGGACCTGGGTGACAGCGGCCGTGGCAGGGGGTGCGGCTGCAGGGCGGGCTGGGGGGGTGTCTTGAGCTTGAGGTTGAGGCGCGGACGAGGCGTGTTGTTTTTGTTGTTGCCGTAGTTGCTGGAGCTGCAGGGCGGCAGCGGGAAGAGGAACTTCAGCTTCAGGGTCAAGATCAGCACCGGTAGCAGGAGCAGGGTCTGGAAGACCGGGACTGGGACTGGAGCTGGATCTCGAGGTTGAGCTGGAGTTGGAGATGGGGTCGGGATCGGGGACGGGACTGGGAGTGGACGACGAATGCGCGGGGCTCACCAGGGTCGCGGGTGCGGCATTTTCGGGGTTGCGAGGCGGGCTGGACATGAGGGAAACATCTGGCGAGGTCGCTTCGATATGGAGGATTGGTCGCCGGTTGATTTGGAGCAAGAAAAACGAGGATTGTAGGGGGAGGGAGGGAGCGTAAACGCGGCGGTACGATGGGTGGAAAAGAGAGTGTGTGGGAGGTGAGAGGCGAGGTGTGAGAAACGAGAAGAGTGGGACGTCACGGCGTGGACTGCCGGGCAGCGGTGCTGGTGCTGTGCTGGGGGACGTGGAGGGGAGTGAGTTGGGCGCAGTTGAGTGTGTGCGTGTCCACATCAGTTTGCGTCCACTGGTACCGTAGGTACCTAGGTACTCATCCGTACTGCTGTTGGGGGGAAGGAACGGAGGACGGGGCACTGGGTTTAGGTTAGGCTCGAGCGTTTGTGCCAGCACGATAGGTACACATACATACCAGTGCCAATGTTTGATAGGTATTTATCTTACCTAAGGTGCTTTGATAGGTACTTCTCACCCCGGTGGTGCTTCTACCTGTTCCTGCGCCTGTGTTCCAGCGGTCCGCTCCTAGAAGCCGCGTACTGGATACCTTCCGCTGATGAGATATCCAATGTACCTAGATAGGTAGGTAGGTAAGGTGTGGACAGTGGACCAGGGGAGGCGTGTGGTAAGAATGATGGAATCCTTAGGTCTCCCTCCGGGCTGCACCTCACCACCGAGAAGCAACTGCGATGCGATGCGGTGCAATGCGAATCTGCGTGGGTTGTAGTAGTGGGTTTTTTTCCCGGTGGGTGGATGAAAGACGCTGGAGGCCCCCCGAGAGTGTGTGGGCTGCACTGCTACGCTATTGCTACCGCTGCTGGGGCCCGATGATGAATTGGGAGAAACGTGCCGGATCTCTAGGACGGGCTGCGATCGCTTCAAGGTGCCTGTATGCTGGATGGAGATGGAGGGGCAAATCTGGTGGGCGATTTCACGCAGAGGTAGACGCAGGCGAAGAGTTGTTGGAAAAGGTACTTGTGGGAGAAAAGTCTGGTGTACGGAGTACACATCTTTTTATCATCGAAGACGGCTGGAATATTCCGGTGGGGAAGGAAGGCACCAGAGTGGAGGGTGCACGTAATGAGCCCGCAGGGATGGCCAGGGGCCATGGCATGGAGCGACCTGGCGGCGCGGATAGTGGTGATGATAGAGACCCGACGAGATAAGGCACGCAGGTCCTCCAGCACCTTCAAGTACGGATAAGATACCACCAAGTGAGGGGTCGATGCGCCCGCGGAGCATGTACCGAGGGTAACCATCAGCCAGAGAGGTATCTTTCCTCGGCATCAGCGAGAAGAGATACCCGGTTCCTCCCACGTGTGGAAAGTAGTGGTATCTCTGGGGGAAGGAAGCTACGAATGTCAGGGAAGGAACCCACGAATCACCTTGCACCTGCCTTTGTCTTGCACTTGCACAATCAAACAACCCACGCCCAACTCCAACCAACGCCCACCACTTCATCTTCAACACCTATTCTCAATTGACGTCTATTATCAACGGAGCGAATCTTTCCATCTTCCACTATTGCTTCCGTACCCCCGGGAAGAGGCCTCCTCTGGGCATCATGGTTGGAAAATAGGATTTCGTTCCGCCAGCGCCGGCCGCGGATGCCAACCCAATTACAACAACACCACCACCAACAAAGCCAAAATATCTTTTTCCACTGGAACGATTGGACAGGCATTTTTAAACCGCAACGCAACTCGAGCCCAGTCTAATCCCATGTCTAGAGTTCCAGCCTGATTGCTTCTGCGCCCGTCTCCCGCCTTCCATTCAGGCAGAGCCCGGCCAACCAGCCCAGACGACCGGCCCTCAGACTCTCCTCCGTCCTCCCTCGAAGATACGATACGATACGCAAGACGATCGTCTGCGCCTCCGCTCCGTCGCCCTCTTCGCCGTGCGCTACATGGACCTACCCCCGTCTCTGTCGTTCCCATGGCTGCGGGCGCCCCTGCGCGGACCCCGGCCCCTATCAGAGTCGACCCGCCCAGCCTTTTCGTCCAAACCCCGCTTGTACGCTCTCGCAAGTTGCGCCGGCCACGGGTGACGGGACTGCCACACTGCCAACTGCTAACTTGGCTCCCGGAACCTCCAGCATCCTATCGCTACACTATCCGTACCCTCGACCTGTTCGCCAATGTCAGGGCACAGCTAGTCTGCAGTCCGTTTCCCCTCCATCTTGCGTTGGCTCCTTGGCTCTGACAGCTTGGGACTTGCGACTCCCACTACTCCTCATCCATGGCATTCCCGACACGCACTTGTAAGTTGTTGGACTGTCAAACTGTTGGAGAAATCCACCATCGGCCAGTCGGCCATTGGGAATCTGATCCGGCTGACCTCTGTCTCCCTGCATCTTGCCTGTCGCCGTCCGGATGGATACCTTTATTTTAGTCACGAGATGTGGAATTACATAATGGGCAACCCCAGATCAGCACCTCCCTCGGCTTGGCCCCAAGCCTTGTGGCACCCTACACGGCTCGTTGCGCGGCTTGGCTTCCATTGCTCGCTCGCGATACTTTTCGCCATGATGTAAGCATTTATCGTCATTGCGCTGCTACGGAAAGTCGGTGACCCTTTCCCCGGACAGTAACGCAATGCAGTGCAGCACAGCGCAGACCGCACAAAATTCGCTTGCCCTCCTCGGTCACAGCGAAACAGAAACATTCCATTCCAGCAATGTCTCTTCACCGACACGACAAAGCGTCCGCCCGTTGATCCCGAAACTCTTTTTGAGACCACGTTGACCGTTCTCTCCATCTTACAGGCTCGTCCGAAAGAGCCGACATCCCCCCGTGTCTCGTCCATTGGAACGTCATGTATCAGACCGAAGAAGATTCATCGCGAAATACCAGCAGACGAAACATAACCAATGGGCAAACGGCCGTGCCAAATGTCGGAATTCTCGGTGTCGTTCGACGTGCGCGTATATTGTCCGCAATTCGTCTGTCTTTGCCGCAGCAGCATTTCGGAATGCCCACCCAGTCGCCGTCCAGTCCAGCGTCGTCCTAACCGTCCGCCCTCCTTGCCGGACCCCCCTGATGTCCTTCCAGGAAAAGCGACGCCGCAGCTTGTCGGGCGGGCCAACCCTACGACTACTCGCTGACCGGTGTGCTCCTACTACCTAGATACCTATGTCAACGATGCGTCCGTCTTCCGAGCATTTGTCCCGGCCGGTGCAACACACCCTCTCCCGCGCCTGACGGCCCGTCCATTCGTTCGTCCTGGACGGTGGATGGCGCCATGTTCGGGCCATGTTGACAAGCGAGGGACAAGCGGCCATGCAACACCAGTTGTCACGGCTAGACAGGCGAGTTGATTGACAGCCGTGGGCTCGCATGACCACCTTATCACCACGTCGCCGTTTTGCTGGCCATCCAGGTGTCGACTTGATAAGGCAATGAGCTGTCGAACCCGGTTTCGCTGCGACTGTCGCAAGTGTTCCACAACGTCAAATCGCTCAATTACACCAGACCAGACCCCCGCCAACCAGGCCAATTGAGGCCGCAACCGGCACCTGCGGGCTATTACAGTCTCCTCTTCTAATCTCGTCGGCCCTTGGATCGAATCAGCAAGGTTCTCAATCCGGTCCCCCGGTCGCCGCCTTGAATCAGCACCTTGCCTCCCTGGTTCGTCGATGGGCGGAATAGTTTCCCCGCCAAAGGCAGTCGACACGGGACGGAGCGTCTATCCACGGGCTAAGCCAGGCGCACTCTCTTTTCTGACACGTCTCAAAATGATATCCCAGGTGCTAATCTTTGCATAGGGCCCGAGGGGCACCGAGTCCCGTCTGCCCGTCTTTCCCAAGTCCGGGGCAACAAGCTTGCGCCAAGCCCCCTGCTTAACTCATTTGTCAGAATCGCGACGGGTCCGCCATCGCCAATCATCCGGCAACGTGCTCGTCAGACCGCCTTAGAGCGACCCAGCCCACAGATGACGGCATGTATGCCGTGCCAACTCGCTCGCATCTTGCTGGATCTCATCATATATCCAAGACCAGCACAAAAGCCAAGGCAGCTGCGGCGGCCCCTCACGGTCTTTGCCTTTTATGCCATGGACCTGTGAAGATACTGGCCATCTTTTGCATGCGCGTGCATAGCAGGCAGCGTGCTTGATCGCTGAGACCCGCGCGAATCTTCGTCCACGGCGCATGTAGACTGGCCACGAGATCTACCTGCACACAAGCGGCGCCAAAGATGGCCTAATTCGTTCTGATCTGTCGCACGTCGAGCTCAGGTAGGTAGGGACACGAATCGTGCCTTCCTGTCAAACAATATGGCGTGCTTCTGGCGTCTTGTTGGCATTTGGCGAAGAAAACACCCCCGGGGGTCATACAATCATCCGACGTGTCTCATTCCATATTAGATTGTCCCCCTTCATAATTGGTTTTCTCTGGTGGATCATCGCCATGCCGCAATGTTTCTTCTCTTTTGTCTTGGTCGGAGAGCAGTCACATCTTCCAAACGGCGTGTTGCCTGCCACGATGATGGATATGGCGCTTCAGTGCCATGCGCATTCATATGCACCAGGATTATGAACGGGATCAGCACTCGAGAGGCTCCCTCCGTTGTGAGGCTCTGCCGGAAACCGTGTTTACTTCCCCGGACTGCCGGAGTGGCGGAGTCACCTCATCGCCGCCACCATTTCCGAATGCCTCATTGCCCCTGGCGATCGCCCTGAAACCTGGGGGACACACCTTGCTCTCACCGCAACAACCTGGTTCTCTCATCCACGCCCCTCGGCGACCACAAGGTCTCCGTGTCGTGAAACTCTTCCACTCCAATTACACGACCACATGCGCCGGCAAACGAAAGGCCTGACGTTGCCTCCCGTTCCACACAGGACGATCTTATTCGAAGGAGTGGAGGGGCGCACAGGGCTGTTTTTGGCCCCCTTTCTGGGGATCTATCCATAGAGAAGCCCGGGATCGAACATGTGGTCTGGGATGCCCGGAGCCCACACCGCCCAGCCTCGTTCCTGTTCTGGATTGCTCGTTTCCCAGGAACCGGCTCACCGGTGCTTGAGAAACCCCTGAACCTGGCTGAGACCCAAGTATGATTTAATATACAATATCCTAGCAAGCAGTGTTATGTAACTCGATCCATACGATGCAGCGACACCATCAGATGATCTTTGTCACTACTCTTCCTTGGAAAAAGGTGATAAGTTGAGAGAAAGGGGCCAGAAAAGCAAGCATGGTTTTCCTGGTGCCGCTTTGACGGCAAGCTTCCGGGCTTTGCGTCGTCGTGCCACGTGTGCGAGATTCTGGTCGGACGCGCTTCGCCAGTCGGAACGGCGCCAGGCCCACGTTCTTGTCTGTGTTTTTGCCAAGATACGGAAGCTGGACCTTTCTGGTTTCTGCGACGGCCGTATGGTTTTGAGTTGTGGGAAGGTTCCTGGCTGGTGGAGTTGAACGGAAGTTGGCGTCGTTATGGAAGTCTTCGGTGTGTATTCGCAGCCTCGGTGAGTGAGAGACGGATATCAATGTAAGACATGAATAGACATCAAACTTGTTCTCTCTTGCGTTTTAAACACCAACAGCCTGATGCTTGGTCTTTTGTTTGATGATTATGAGGCTATTCTTAGGGTTTTCTGCGACATTGGTGTCGAGGAACGTATATCTCTCTTCCATGAATACCAGAACCTTGGTTGTGATTATAAGAGCGTTTGAGACGAATACGAAGACGGCACGGGACGACTGAACTCTACGTGGCCAAAGATTTGCGTGCTTCTGTACTACGCAGACACCGATATGAGAGGAGCAGCCAGCAGACTTGAGTCTTTTGGTCCCGGCACCAGATCTGACTGCACGTCCAAGACCGACCGCCCGAGCAACGAGTATTTAAAGATACCAGTGGATTACACCTTAAACTACTTCAAGATTTCAACCCGGAAATACGTCTTGTGCTGCCTGTTCTGCAGGAGCTGGGATGGACTTCTGCAAGAGAGAACTTTTAATTCTAACGGTTGGCTTGTCTCCAGGGCCCTCGCTTCGTTCGATATCGACGCTGGTCGTGCAAAGCCTTACGGGATGCATGGCACTTGATACTCGCCATATTCCCATCAGAGACGACTTCATCTAAAGCACTTCCATCACCTCTAACATGTAGAGATTAATGTTCTCCACCTTTACGATACTGCCCGCGTCCGAGGCAACAAAAGCAAGAGACATGTCCAGGTTTTCCGGTCTGTCTGAATCAGAGTTCTAAACTTGTGATTGTGCTGCTTGTTCTTATGTCATCTTCCAACTTTTTATCACTTGTGACTTGTGACATCGTTGAATGGAAGCATCAAGTCAGACAGACGATGGTCGATGTTGATATGTGATCAATTTTGAGGCAGTTGACAGGATTCAATGTTTTGAAACCCTGTTGATCTTTGGATCGAAGAGTTCACTTTCAATTCCATGGCCAGCGAAGTTAACCATTTGCAACATCTTCTTGCTTCATGGAACTTACGTATAAGACAGGGTCGATTCGGACCGATATTGGGTGCTCCCCCCTCGGAAAGTCGCATCGCTTGTGTTCAACCGGTCCGCTCCTGGAGGTGGTCCAATATCTAGTGCCTCTGACGTCCAGTCCCAGGCTAACCCGCCGTACTACAATTCTTACTACTACTGCCGCTACAAGTGTTGATAAGGGTGAAACAGTGGGAATAATCACAGAATGAGGGGCAGCGACAAGGACGGACGGCAGCGTATTAGAGTGGCTAGAGGGGGTGATGTGAGATACCTGGCGGGGAAGCATGGCACAGAAAGGAGTTGTTCCAAAGCCCAGTCTGATCCTTGCCCCATCGCCCCTCGTTGGTCAACAGTGGATCGAAGAGACCAAGAAAACGTACGAATGTGTGGAAATAATCAGTAACATGGGGGTTACCTAACTTAAATAGTCTTTTCCAACATGTCGGTGTCCTGGAGCTGGCACTAAGTCTTGCAGCAGCGGTGGCAGCAGTGACAGTAGCAGTGGTATTTCTTTTGCGTAATAGAAAGGAGGGATAAGATTTTCGTCCTTAATGGAACTTGTAGGGGACTCTTATTCCACACGAGACCTGATTAAAACGTCAGCCTTTTAAATTGGTGTGGCTCTGATCTCTACTCCCGACGACCAGCAGGCATCAAAAGATCAGGTACGTAAGGCCAGTAGCTAAGATACACTCGGCCGAGATTTCCTCTTCGCTGGTACAGAAACTTCCAAGATAGACAGATGTAAGGGCCAGATGGGCAGAACCGGCTCTTGAAGAGACCATTTCGTCTTTGGTGGGCTATTTATTTCCGAGGTTGATTAAATTCGCGGCAGTGAGGTTCTTGGAATCCATGCAACACGCCCTGAACCATAAATCCTCGATGTCGAGGTCAAACCTTTCCAATCCCAGGCTAAGTCTTACTATACCTCGGTTATTACTACTACTACCACTACTGGTACTAAAAGTGGCACTAGAAATGAACAGTAGCAATAACTGTACAGCGACGGACGGCGACGAGGACGGACGGCAGTGTCTTAGAGCAGCTAAGGGGATGTGAGATGTTCAACCTAGAAGATATCGCAACATGTATCGGCAGTCTCAGTAAACTCGGAAGCATTCATTGCCATCACAGCAACGCCGTCTATTAACGTAGTAACCGTGGGGTTTGTTTTTATCTGTGTTGATCTGTGGCTGATGAGGTTTATATAGTCTCTTGAACAAGAACCTGTTTCGATCAATCGGAGAAGAAATGCGTTGTTGGTGATTCCTTCTGGTATAATCGCAACTTCGCACCACGAGCCAATGTTTCTGAAGAACATCCACAGCGCTTAGCGTTTTTATTCAGTTCCTCGGTCTCTCGAGATACTCCCAACTATTCTCCAACTCGAATCATGCAGTCTAGAAACTGGGAGGTCCTACGCGGAACAGAACTCTCCTGAGTGCCGACAAGACCTGCGTTCGCATCATATTCTCTCAACCAACCTGCGGCGTTGTCTGAGTTTGCTCAAAGGTTGCGAGCAGTTCCAAAAACCAATAACTCGGTTGGCGCGACCTAGTGTTGGGCCGAACGGATCTCCTCCCAGGCCAACGGAGCCGCATAATGCGGTCTGGGACTGTTGAAACAACAGCCCAACAGCAGAGTAAAAGCTCTGAAATCTACACGCCTGTCGAAAAGACATGCTCAGACCTATCCAAGGTAGAAAGTAGCGTGCGCCTGCCGTAGTAAGACAAATAAAAAGGAAACAAAGGTGAAGAAACCACGATCCAAGCCTGTTGCTCCTGCCTGCCACTGACACTGGGTAGTTGTACCATTTAGCCATTTGGACACAGGGAAGGTGCGATAGAGCAGTTGGGGGACGGAGGGAAATAGGTTCTTTATCAAGGGAAGGAGCTCTGGGGGTCTTCGAGGGGACGGTTACCTGGTGGTGCAGGCTGTCTGGGCAGGCAGGTCCCGTTGACCACCACCGCCTCGAACGCCTCGTCCTCGTGGCTGCTGTCACGTGGACAGTTCTTCGAAACTGGCGTTCCTTAAGGTTTGGTGAATCCTAGTTGGCGATCCCCCTGCCAGAGACCGTAAATGCCTCGTCGGATGGGAGAGCACCATGATACCACTCTTGTCCAAGTCACCCACGACAAACCCAGCTGACATTCACAGAAACAAATAACACGCGCAAGCACTAAAGAGCCAGGTAATTCATCATGGTGGAAGACGTTTTGATTCAATGCAATTGTTTCTCCTCCGCTACCACACGCCCAAGCCAAGCCATGCATGCAATCAGGGGTTTACAAGTTCGACCTCGAACCTCAGGGGTATGCGTAATCGTGATCCCAAAACACCTTGCTCAAGAAAATGGAATCCCAGGTAAAGAACAACAGCGCTGTCAATGCACTTTCTCATCGTTCGACATCATCTAGTGATGGTTCCTTCTCGCCACTCCTTCAAAAGTGGTCCTCAGCGCCACACACCGGTGTCCATGATGCTGTCCAAGGAGAAGCCAGGGAT
>WIGM01000535.1:0-30864 GCA_014235935.1 Colletotrichum musicola | reverse complement strand
TGGATCTTTTTACACAGGCTGAATTGACTGTTTGAAATTGATAACTGGCAATTATAATTGAATTGACGGCAGCGCTGGGTCGATGAGGTCTAGAAATCCCTTATAGAGTACTATGATAAGTGGTATCGGTAGAACGGCCCGAAAGAGCGTATCCCTGGCCGTGGAGGGTAGTCCGGAGGCCTTGCCGTTGACCCCGGGGTTCGAGATGATGATGACAGTCACTTCTGGCAGTGGGTTAATAGCCGGCGCCGGCAGACCCCACTCCGGACGGATGAGCTCGATCTCTATCTCTGTCGACCTCTGGAGGAGACCTCCGAGTCCGTCCGGTGGTGGCTGGACTATTCGGATACCTTCCCGACCCTCTCTCGACTCGCGATCGACGTCCTCGCCGTCCCGGCGATAGCGGCCGACTGCGAGAGGGCATTCAGTACTGCTAAGTTAACTCTTACGTCGTAACGGATGAATATGAAGCTGGAGACTATAGAGAGTCTCTAGTTATTGAAAAACTAGCTTAAAAGGGGGGTTATACTACTGGATAACGGTTTTGGACTGCTGAGCCTATCGTGAATAGCTTCGTATATATACTGATTAGATAATTGTAGATCACGTGTTTATATATCGCGATTGAGTTGAATAGCTTGTAAGTTAGCCAACTAATCAAAAACACCAAGAAGAATCTCACTAACAGTAAGTATGGGGGTCAAAATTGACTTGATTGCACTTACGGGGCCGCTGCAACTGCCATGGAGCAGCTCTGGAATCCAACCGCCCCCAGGCGTAGTTCTCCAACCGACACCGAATACACACACTTGCTCTGTGTTCATCTCGCGACCAGTGCAGCGCGACCTTCCTGCTACCGAATGCAGACACACGACATGGCGAAGATTTCAAATCAGGCCGAACCTTGAGGGGCTTCTCAGGCAATTCAGTCGGTTACCTGAACCTAAGATCTTTTGGGTTGATGCGATTTGTATCAATCAAGGTAACAACCACGAAAAAGGACACCAGGTTCGAAATATGGACAAAATTTACAAAGACAAAGACCTCCTTGTTTGGCTAGGGGGACCGACGGAGAACAGTGACCTGGCTATCGATCTGATCGAAGCTTTTGAAAACTGTTGGGCCAGCAGTGACGACTCGGACACCCCCGAACAGCTTCAAGCTCGCAAAGACCTCTCCGACACCTTACTGACACATGTCGCATCCTGGAAAGCGCTTGTCGACCTTCTTAGACGCCCCTGGTTTACACGCCGTTGGATTGTCCAGGAGTTCGTCTTATCAGAGCACAAGAAAGCTTTCATTGGGGACCGCTCATTCTGCTTCCGTCCCGCCATTTGTCTCTGCCTCCATTTCACGCGGTTCCCTGGTCTTGCCAATCATGAGCAACACGTGTTGACGTGCAAAGAAGACGACAATACCTTCGAAAACAGGACGCACGGATTTCCAGAAACCCGGTCGTAATTTGAACCGGCTTTTCTACATTTTCAACGCAGTAGCAGAAGGTGACGTCGCTGCTCTCACTCTTGAGAGGCTTCTTGACAGCTTCTCGTCCTTCGAGTCAGTCGATCCTATAGATGGCATCTGTGCGTTCCTGTCAATCGCAAGTGATTTACAAGGAACGGAATGGATACAAGACTATTCTCAGGACAACACGGTCACGAAAGTCTACGCACAAGCTGCCAGTCACATAATGAGCGCCACGAAATGCCTGGACATTTTATGCTGCCGCGCAGATGTTGTTGGCTTTCCTTCCTCAGCATCTCATTCATCGAGCTGGCTGCCATGGTTTGGGCCGCAGAGGCTTGAGCTTTCACATGAACACTTTCCTTCCATCCACGGATACAACACCGAGTCTTTTACCACGTTCGGGAAACCTCTGGACACATTAAGAAGAGGGCAGACGGGGTATTATTCCCACCGAGAACTTCGAGGCGAGAATTGCGGCGATCTGCATGTGTGCCAGGGAATGTGTGGCGGGTGCGAAGCACCCATCCGCGGGACAGGGTACAAGTGCCTTGACTGTTCGGACTTCGACTACTGCTACCGATGCGTGGTGCTTAGTGCAGAAAGGCATGACGCTTCTCACCGATTCGAGATCTACAACAACGCGGTCTATTTTGCTTCAGGTTACTCTTCCGTATCCGACTCTTCTCTACGCTCTACTTCGCTCGATTCATGCAACTATGGGTCTTCTTGCGGGCATTCCATCCCTCTCGGCTCAGTTGGTTTTCTTGTTGATTCTGTTCAAAGCGTTGGACAGCGGGGTCACATAAGTTACTGTTACGGCCAGGCCCTTCACATGTGATGCTGCCGGCTAAGCTCGGCACCAGAGTGAGACATCAAGGGATACAATGGATAAAAGAACACATAGATGCAGATTGAGGAACAAGAAACCTTCCTTCCTCATCTGAGGATTCTCAGTTGAGAAAGGAAGTACGAGTTGCAACATTGCTCCTACCAATTTGCCTGCACTGCCCCTGCTTTTGGCGGCCTGCTGTTCGTACTCAGCTTCTACCGATATTTCTTGGACTGAACGCGGGCTGCTGACGCCCTACCTGATTGCGAGGAAAATGTCAGCGCATTTGCCTCGCCTGGGCTCCCTCATTCAGCAGAATTTCCCCCGCACATTGCGCAACAACTCTGTGGGCAACAATGAGAAGAGGCCAACAACGCACGGATTGTATCTTTACCTCGTCTGTCCAATAAAGATCCGGAAAATATCCTTATCAATCAACTACAACTTTTGCCGGCAATTGAATCTGTCTTGGGCCCTCAAGTTACGTAGCCAGGATAACGCGATGCGTCTCATCAACGTCGAAAGCTTGAAGCTCCACGAGTTCTTCGGAGCAAGAATACCCTCTTACGCCATCCTATCACACACATGGGAAATAGAAGAAGCCACGTTTCAGGAACGGGAAAGCAACACGAGAGCGGCCCAAAGGAAAGCAGGCCACCGCAAGGTCACCAAGGCCTGCTTCATGGCCAAGACCCAGGGATACGAGTGGCTATGGGTCGACACCAACTGCATCGACAAGAACAGCTCTGCCGAGCTCTCCGAGGCCATCAACTCCATGTTCGCCTGGTACGCCAATGCGGAGATATGTTTCGCCTACCTGGCAGACGTTCCGACCGGAAAATTGGATAATCTGGGCCAGGTAGCAGTGCAGGTCCGCGCGAGTCGCTGGTTCACCCGAGGCTGGACCCTCCAGGAGCTCCTGGCCCCGAAGACCGTCGTCTTCTGCGCGGCGGACTGGTCCTCGATCGGCACAAGAGGCGATGTGCTGACAAATGACTTGGTTCAGGCCACGGGAATCCATAGCGACTTCTTGACTGGCAAGAAACCCATCGCCCGCGCCAATGTGGCCACGAAGTTCTCTTGGGTTTCACAGAGAGTCACCACGCGGGAGGAAGATATCGCGTACTGCATGCTGGGCATCTTCGACATCAACATGCCCCTGCTCTACGGCGAGGGCAGCAAGGCGTTTAACCGGCTTCAGGAAGAGATTATCAAGGTCTCTAATGACATGACCATCTTCTCTTGGCCGTGGGACGAGTCTATGGCGGCAGGCTGGACAAGCCTTCTGGCGCCATCCCCATCGGCCTTCCAGAATTGGGAGGAGCTGCAGCTCGCGCCCTCGTTCATCGGCACCGCGGAGGAGACGCTGTCTTTCCACATGACGAACGCCGGTCTGTCGATCCGGCGGCGCATCCTCGCCATCATGACTGGGTACATCATCGGCCTGGCCACGGAGTTCAACGCCGTGGAGTCCATGCAACTCTCCGCCTGGATCCCCGTCCGCGCGAAGAGCAGGTACGGGACCTTGTTGGTAAGGCGGCACACGTGGCCCCCTCAACCACTCACGCTTTCGGCACTCTTCACTGAAGTGTCGATGCTGAAGAAGATAGTGGTCAGGCGCCAAGATGATCTATCGTGGGACATCAGCCACGGCCTCCAGAAGCATATGCTGCCATCCTCGAACGTGCCGCAGCTTGGCAGGGGGTTCAGACGGGTTGGCGTGTTCCCGCTCTTTTCGTCCGAGGCACTGCGGTACGCATGGATCGAGGGCGACTGGAACATCACGCTCGCGGAAAACCGCGACATCATGTGGTTCAACTCTATCCGCGACCAAGATACAGAAATGGCCGAAGGCACGGTAGAACTGTTTATTAGACGTCCCACCCAGGGCAATATCTGGTTGACGATATGGGTGGGAGCAGCGTTCGACGACAAGGCCGGAAAAATACACTGGTCGTGTCGAGTCTTGAGCCAAAACGACCCAAGCCCCAGGTACGATAACGGCGCGCTGAGAAGTAACATCCGAAAGGTGGCAAAGTACGTGCTGCAGGAGGAAGAACGAACCGAGACATGGGAGAATGCCGAAGGGGACCTTAACCTCGTGTTGGGAGACTACGCTCCGGTTTCTGACGGCCACATTCGATATCTCCTGATTTGGAGTACGGTCCCAAATTAGGCTAAGGTATCTTGTTTTGCATCATACGTCTATAGGGCTGCGTAGAAGCGACTGACAATACCAGTAGGCGACCTCGGGCTGAATCGACAAAGAAGCCTCATGAGGTTTGTCATCAACCCATTTTTCAACTCTTCCAGGGACAAGATTCTCTTCCCATGGGGCCCAATTGCCGCTTCAATCTTCGAATTCGCCAATATAGACGCAGCCGCGATCCAACACTGCCTGCGGTTAAAATATCTACTACTCATCTCGAGACCAAAGTGTCCTATAGGCAGTGGCCCGTCGCGCCCCCTTTGTTCACCGGGGACTAACTTATTAGGGTAGAAAGACTCCTAGCGTGATTACCTATGCTCTTCATGCGTCAGGTTGGCGTTAACAAGCGAGACTTCGGGCATAAGATAGCATAAGATCCCCTCAAAAGAAATCCAATCGACTACTCTTCGGATGGTTGGGGAGACTTGCTGCTGGTTCATTAGCAGCAACAACGAATCCGGCCCAAGACAGGCTGACATCATTGTTTTGACTTGGGCGCATGGTCTAGTAGCAGCTCGAGCCGATAGGGGTGCTCAATGGTCCTGAATGGGGCCCAAAGGTTTGGGAAGACAGCGGAAGGAGGATTTAAGGGTCTAGTATACGCCGCCTCAGACTTTGATAGGTCGTACTACCGAACAATCCATAAGTCCTTACAGTAGAACACATGAATTTGCCTCCTGCGTAACACCTCCTGGCCGGAGACTGCAAGTAACTGGTATGCAAATCACAATATTCTCACCGGTAAAGGCGGCTTTCCCTGACCTCAAGACATACAAGTAACAGCCATAATCTACAGTTCCAGGCGATATAAAGGCTATACCTGGGTAAACGCAGATACGAGAAGAAATGTCCCACTGTCGTGACTGCGACTCAGACGTAAGTAGAATTAACACTGGTAACAGTTGTTCCACTTTGGCAGCGTCACATGTACCTGTGGGGTTTTGTTATCTTTCTACTCTGCCTTGCCCTCTCTGTTCTTCGCACTTCTACATAATCTGTGCGAAAACCGAGTGCTGACAAACACTTTAGAATTGTGTCACGGAAACATCGAAGCTAGAGACTTGTGACCAGG
This sequence comes from Colletotrichum musicola, assembly GCA_014235935.1. Classification (NCBI taxonomy): domain Eukaryota; kingdom Fungi; phylum Ascomycota; class Sordariomycetes; order Glomerellales; family Glomerellaceae; genus Colletotrichum; species Colletotrichum musicola. The sequence goes on along the minus strand of WIGM01000535.1, from coordinate 25,287 downwards.
CATTGCCATATCTGACGACAAGTTATAGGTAGGACTCGATTTCACACCGCTTATCCGTGGCATGCAGTCCTAGATTGACAGAATTGACGGCGCTTTGGGTAACTAGTAGATCGTTCATGTTGTAGATTCAAATGACATTAAATGACGTACTTGTGCTGAATGTTGTTGTATTTCTGGCATTCTTGGGCAGTCTTGAGCTGATCAAGGGCAATCATGATCCGGTGAGCCATAGCCAGTCAGCAGGAGGCTGAGTGTTGCATCATTGGGCTGACTTGGGGCAATGCCCACATGTTGGTATACGTAGGTAGTAAAGAAGAACCATGGCACTAGGTGTGCTTACGCCGAGAGTTTCGATACCCGGAATCGTACTAGTCACCCTCAATATAGGGGGACTAAGACTCTGGCTAAATACTGTGCATGAGACCAGACGTGTGGTTATCATTCAGGGACGCGAGACATGGGATACAGTCCCGCTTACTTCTGAACACACAACAGCAATACTCGAGATCAATCGCTGCATACAACGAAGAAGCAGATTTGTATACTGAACCACAGTAGCAATACTGGCATCCACGGACCCCAAGATGTGCAGTTGCTTACCCAAAGCAGACATAGAAAGTAAAGGTCGGGGAAGGAACGAAACGTACTCATGTGGACTCTGAACTGGTTATCGTGAGGCTGAGTAGGATGAGTGAGAATCTTGGATCTCGATGACCACAATCTCTTGAGGAACATAAAAAGGCGAATTTCGACCCCGAAATCACAGGTCTCGTCTCTTCATCAACCACAAACACAAATCTCAACTCATTCAAAATCCTCCACTCGAAGACACCGTTAAGACACTATTCAACTTCAACATCTCCAACTACTATTCAACATGCGCTTGCCAACCTCCTTCGTCGCTGCTCTCTTCGCCGCCGCGGCCCTGGCAGCGCCGGTTGACGACTACACCATGGCCAACCGAGGCCTCTCCGGACTCGACGACCGGCAAGTCAACCCTCCCGTGTGCAACGAGGAGACCAAGGCGGAAGTCGTCGGCGATGGGAACCCCAAGACTTGGTGGCTGCAGAAGCAAGTCACCGTAAGTAGACAGACAATTTCCTAACTGGGTGACCCCGAATCTGACAACACTCACAGCGCGAACAAGTCTGCGGCCAGAATGGCTGCGCCGTTGAGGCGTCCAAGGCCAAGTCGTACACCATCGAATGGGGCGCTTCAATCTCCGCGCCCTACGGCTTCGTCAGCGGTGGGCTCGCCGTCTCCAAGTCTGTAGAGACTGGCGAGGTCAACGTCTGCGAGGGCGACGCGGGCGACCACCTCTGCATCTACGTCGCCCGTCAAGCACACTGAGTACGAGGTCCAGGATTGGACCAAGAAGACCTGCGAGTCGGAGTGGGACAAAGATGGCGACAAGTACAAGATCAGGGCCCCGAACTCGAATGGTGACGAAAACAAGTCGAGGTGCGTGTACAAGACTTGCAGGAAAAGGGGGCGACGAGTACTGGAGCAAGAATCAGTACGGCAACGACGTCTGGATTGAATCTTTCTGGATGCACGTATGCCTGCGCTATGCGCTCGAGTTTCCACCGACACTTTACGTATGATTTTGCGGTGGGGTTTTCAGTCGTGGGACTTTCCTCGTCAAATAATAATCATCCAGTTGTACCAGAATACGTTGTTCGTCAGTCTCCAGTGAAACTTCGTACTGGGGTAGAAACGATACCTCCATCTTCTGGGCTTCCATACGCGTACTCTAACGCCGGCTACCAGCAAAATTACCTGGCACAGTAATGAAACCATCACTAGACTGATTCTTCAATCTACTGTGGAAAGTTGAGCTGGTCTTCCAGCTCATGGTGAAATATGCTGCAAAAGTTGGTTAACTGTAATGTTTTTGATTCCCTCAGTCCTGGTACACTTTCGCCAAGTCAAATGGCATTATCAATGACACTTTCAATATTGAACTCGTACATTCCTAGAAGACTTTCCGCACACACCAAGTTCGAACCGATACCCAACACATTAACCCAAATGGTGCGTGCCTACAAATTAGTAGAAGAACACTTTGAAATCTTGATATGGGAGGCTTAGTGGCCACTACTCGAATTCTCACCACGCAACTCGGCCATCAGATCCAACACATCATCCAAACCCAATACTTCCGCTACTCTTCCCGCCGTGTAAGGATATCCTGGAAGCTTTATGTGCATGGATGCACCAGCGCGCAGCAGGCGTTTGATGACAGCCAGCCTCTTTTCCTGCGTTGCCCATAGAAGCGCCTCCTGCAGGAAAGGCGAGCCATCCGCAATGATGGCACCTTTTTCGAGAAGGATGCAAGCCATTTCATATTCTTTCTTGGAGCAGCGAACTCCCACAAACTTTGGCGCTTGGTTGTTGCGTTGATGTCTGCATTCTTAGCCAACAACACCCGGAAGCAGTCAAGGGCCCCGGCCTGGATAGCTTCTCTCATCGCTGATGCCATGTCGCTTGCACCTGCCTCCAAAAGCATCTCCACCATGTCTGTCTTTCGTCGATAGCAGGCAAAGGACAAGGGAGTGTACTTTTTGCCATTGTGCTCGTAAAGCCGGTCCATGTCGCTGAGGTTCAGGTGTTGTATTCGTTCTCGTAGTGACTCAGACGTGTCCAGGTGAATGGCTTCTAACAGGGATATCGCATATTAGTTGCGAGAGAACTGTTGTACCCAGAAGCATTCTTCAGAATCTCCACAATGTCGTCCTTCCGAGCACTCTGGGCAACGTCGAAGGGCGTGAGACCGTGACTGTCCTTTAGATCGCATCGTGCTCCGGCTGCAACCAGCGCCTTGACGCCCTCCGTTGTCATGCGCTGACAAGCGTCATGCAGAGGCGTCCTGCCATTGCTGTCCTGGAGATTAATGTTGAGGTCCGGGACCTCTGACAAAAGAAACTGAAGGGCTTCCAGTGCGTTGTTAATTGCAGCAGAGTGGCAGGCATTCCTGCGCGAATTGTCGGTCGCGTGGGCGTCGAAGTTGCAATCCAGAAGAAACTTGATCCAACCACTCGATGCGTGAAAGCGTCCCCCATAGTCATCCGGGCATCTGAAATTTGCACCCTTTTTTCGAAGCATCATAACGGCCTCGGGGAAGAAGTACCGAGTAGCACATTTTAGAGGCGTTCCATGGAAACTCGATTCCTTGGATTCGACCCTTATATCATCCCGGGAAAGGAGCGCCTCAACCGCCCATGTCATGTAGTGTTCAATGGCGTATCGCAACGGCGAAGGAGTAACGCCAGAGAAGAAATTGGGATCGGCCTCTCGGCGTTTCAGAATCATATGGAGTATATGTCGCTGTTGATTCTTGATAGCAATGAGAATCGCAGTTTCGCCCTTCCCCGTCGGTTCCTTCGACTCTGAGTTGATGCTGACGTTGGACTCTTGCAAAATCCTGGCTGCCACAGCCTCGGACTTAGACTTCAAAGCTCTCGTGAAAGCGGTCGATTTCATCTGGCATTGCAGCGATAGATCTGCTCCGGCAGCCAGTAGAACATCCACGTACTCTGAATTATCTGCGCCGTTTGACGCAGCGTACACCAGAGGTGTTGTTCCCAGTGAGTCGCGGATGTTGACATCTTCTCCATCGCGTATGAGCTCCCGTGCCACGTCCGTCAAGCTCATGTGAGAGGCGACATGCAAGGGCGCGATACCTTTTGTCGTTCGCCATCCCGCATCAAGGTAGTACAGGGCGTTGACCAGGAATTTTCGAGATCTGGACCTAAGAAACTCAGCGGCAGCGTGATCGTCTGTCTTGGAGACACTGCGATCTATGTGCTTTGCGGAGTGAAGCACCGCGTATTCGAGAAGAGGGTAATCCCGTTGAAGTGAAGAGAAAGCTTTCCCGGATTCTTTCGAACCCTCCGCACTCGCAGTCTTGAAAGGGTCCATTTGAAGGTAGCTCAAACAGGCACGGGAGATGACTTTGTCACCATTCTCGTACAAGCGTCCCGACGGTCCGAAAAGTACTGGTTCGTCGTGGGATGGATGAAACAAACCAGGCTTTAATGGTCGACAAACAATAGATCGTAGATTGAGGAAATCAAATCTCGAACATGCAGCATATTGTCGCTTGCGATGCGACTCATTCCGGGCTTGATCGCCGAAGCGTGACCCAGGGCGGAAGTGCTCAGGGGTGCCTCTGCCCATGCGACCCAAAGGAGAATTTGTTGCAAGATATTCCAATGGCGTGTAACGAGAGTCTTCTTCATTCGAAGAAATGCCTGTTCATGAATTTGATCCAGTTCATTCGAAAGGCTCTCCATGTTCTGGCGTACGTCTCCAGCGGTGAGGTTGTCGTCGAAGGAATCGACGTGCAGGCGTGCGAGTAGAAACCTAAATATTGTCGGCCAAGTCATTCCTGAGGCTTCAGGATAACGTTCATAAAACAAGTGGAAAATAGAAGAAGTCAATACGCACAGGTTCTCTGATTCTTTCACCACTTTGCTGATCACTCTTTCCTTCAATTCTTCGTTTTCTGCACTAGATTTGAAGACTGCCCGCAGATAGTGATGCTCTCAAAGTCGTCTGTGGACGTAATTACGGATATCGCATTCTCTCGGCTGGTATTGCATTCCGATGCACTTCATCCTCGGCAGAGGTTCGTACAGTTTCGTCTCGTCGGATCCGCGACAAATTTCGCAGACGGCCTCCCTGGGGCTTTTCCTTTGATACCAAAGCCCCACAGTACTGGGGAATCGACACCTAGAGCAGAGTCGCGGGTTGTCCAAAGCCTCCTCAATATGACCAAGGCGCCTTGAGGTAATCATGACTTTGACGTTTGGCCCGTAGCTGTGAATCACGTTGATTATCGTCGCACGCTCGGTCGCGCTGCTGACCTCATCGAGCCCGTCTAGCAGAAGAAAGACGACATCAAAAGACTCAAGATACTTGACGAAAATCTCTTCGAGGTTCTTCAGGACTGATCTCTGGTTGCCAGTGCCTGTAGTTGCCTCCAAGTGCAGTTCTCTGAGGGCGGCAGGTACCCCATGTCGTAGTGGCAGAGCCTGTGAAAAGAGATTTCCACCAATGCCACGCAGCTTTTTGGAGTCTTCGATATCGAAACTACAGAAGGCGGTCAGAGTCGCGACGTTTTTGCCCACGGTATGTCTGTCGAAGTCGCTCGCAAATTGAAGATAAGACGACGGATTTGCCCGCCCCAAGGGCACCGTGACACCACAAGGTTTGGACATCTTTGTCGTCACGCCACGACAGAAACGGCTTGGACTCGAAAACCCAGGTATTTGGATCGCTGTCTCCGAGGATTTCTCTCTGCGTATCGCGGGATCTGAGCGGGGAGAGCCAGTCCAGGAGTTTTCTGAAGTGGTCATCAGCGACGGTATCCCGCACAGTTGCTGTGTCGTTCCGGATAGCACTGGTATCGAATCGAACAGCCGCCATGTCGGCACGAATGGTCTGAAGCATGCCGTGGCTTGATTGCGAAACAAAGTGCGTAGCTTGTCCTGTGAGATCGTGCACGCGGCGAAGTATTTGACGGGCTTCTTCCTCTTTGAAGGGCCAGAGGACGGCTGTCTTAAACCTGCCAGATTTGGACGGTCCTCGGAAAAGCTTGCCAGCGAGACTGGCGAGCTGCTGTCCTATCTGGTGCAGAACACCCTCTGAAGTGAACAGGGCTGACAGCGAGGGGTCTCGCGAGGACTGGGGCGACTTTTGCCATTCCTAGAATTGCAACTAATGATTTTGGAGAAGGAGCCATAATATGGAGACTTCGCCGAGCAGATCGCGACGTGACTCTCCTCCTTCCTTCACGTTTTGAAGGTAGACGATGATCTTGTAAGATAGTGCAACGAGGCTAAGCGATAGTCCAGCTGCGTCCATGATGGTGGTTGGTTCAATGTCGTATGTTGTGAGATCGCTAAAAGGAAGTGAGACTATAAGCAGAAAATGTTAAACTGTTCAGGATGCTGTAGATGCCAAACTTGAAAGAAGAAAGGGCTGGATACGGTGGCCTCCGGCAAGTAGGGGTTAAGTAGCATAGCCCGATCCCCAGATGATGATAGACGCCGCCGTAAGCACACCCTCTAACCAATTCCATGCTGCGTATCACAGCGTTGTGTACCACCACACAAAGGTCGAATCGAAGTTCCTCAATGTCAAATGAGGTATGATCTACTTTGGCATAGCCTGCCTTTCCCGTCGACAAGACATGGATCGATGCAATATTGCAACGTTCCATTGGTGCAGGCCGGGTGCCGAAAGGCGGCAGGCACCCTTGCTTGCAGGTTTGAAGTGTGGTTTTCTTGCTATAGAGATGTCGAGATTCATGGTTTCTAATTTTTTCCAGTTCGTGACTTCTCATTATGATATTTGATGCATCTCCTCTAGCACGGTGAAACAGCACAAACAGGCATGTAACCACCGGCTCCGTTAAGACCAAACTTTCGAATCCTTCACAGCTTTAGCACACAACATTAACAACCATTCTCAAGTACTATCTAAAAGTCTCACTGGGAGTATTTGATAGCTAACTTATATTGCTATTCAAAGCTTCTCAGTTGCATTAGACGCAAGCGGCGCGGCAAAAGTTGTAGCACAATTCCCATAGGACGTAATTGACCCATGTACAAGGTAGTATATACTTTTCACGATAACACATGTGAACCCACTAAGACTACGTGGCTCATGCAGGTAAGATTCCTCACCAGTACTCAATTGGATGCCACCGCAGCAACAAGCACCATCCAGAGGATATCGTTTCCGAAATGGTTGACACCGGGCTTCATTGGCTCACTGCCAAGACATCCGTAGGACAAGTTGAAAGTGAAGAGCACATGCTGTGATGCTCTCTCGGATTGAGTGCCTGATTTTCTATGCGACACTGGTTAAGCTATCATGTGGCCTTGGCATGTGACGGTCGACTGGAAAAGGTAATGAGCATGAAGTTCTCTTCACAGAAACCAGATTGTCTTAGCTCTGCCAGAGGTGATCGCGGAGAGGAGATCTAGCTAGGGCAATTCGTCATAAGGAGGCTCAATCACCAACCCGCGGACTAGCCTCCGTCTCGTTTGTACTTCTTCACGTAAATAATAGAGCACTCAGCATACCCATGTCAAGTAGCACTGCCGTAATACCTCTTTGATAGCAAATAAGACACTTTCTCTCATTCTCCTAACCGCTTACGTGTTCTCTGACATGTCGCAAGACTCAACCTGAGTTCTTGGCGCGTAGCAGAGGTCGAAAATTATGTAGCGGCTTGTTCGTGAGAATTACAATGCATACTCGACTCCTGGCTTAGTGTATTTACACCCCTCGTCTAGTCCTCAATGGCTTTTAAGTCCCTTCGCATTCTCCACTTTGGTCCAACCTTCATCTCGACGTACATCAGCGGTAGCATCCAGGCGCAAACACCTCCAAGAAGAACGTAACTCCAGCTCACCCGAAGAGCCGCAGTCATGCGGTCGATCAAACCAACAAGAAGGGCCGCAAGTAGACATCGAACGAGGTTTGTCTGTGCATATGGTTAACTCAGAGATCCGATGCGAAAGAGCAAGGGTACCACTTACGCATGCCGTGGCTGCCGAACTCCTGCTCTGGAGGATATCAATCATCAACGTCATCGTGGTGTTGAGAATTGAGATGGACGTGTATCCCACTACGTCTGTCAGTCAAAGCCCAAGACGGATAGGAGCAACTACTTACAAACAACCTGAAGGCATAGAGGCACCGCCATGTGTACCCCTTTGTCGACACAGAAGCCCCACGCGATCACGCTGGCGGAGAAGAGCACCAGCAGAATCGGCATGGTGCGAAGCCTCGCGTATTCCTTGGGGAACTCGATCGCACCATCTGACTCCTCGACACGCCGCTTGATCCGCGCGTAGTCCCAGTCGAGGAACTTGCCCGTCAGCGTGCTACCCACGATCATGCCGAATCCGGTGGGAAGGTAGCACAGCCCCAGCGCCGTCTCGGAGAGCCAAGGGTAGACTCTAGCGAAGGATGAAGCAACGGTGGTGACAACTGTATTATTGACGGCGTAGACTATACCGGTGAAGGTGAGCGTAATAGCGACGTCCGGGTAGACGAGGATGACGAAGGGGTTGATGGAGGGACGGACGCCGGGCTTGGACCGGGTGGCCTTCTGCTTCTTGCGCGATCGGCCAACGATGGGGACGAGCGGGGTGTAGACGCCGCCGAGAGAGACGCTTCCGTTGCCTACGAGGTTTCGAAGAGTCTCGGGGAGGAAGCTGGAATTGTGAGAAGAGCCGGATATCAGGGCTGGAAAGGGGGCTCACAGAAGGATGAAGAGGAGGCAGCAAACGGCCATAACGATCAGGAACCAGAAGATGGACCGCCAGCCCAGCTTATCAGAAAGCGCGCCCCCAATGGCAGGGGCAATACAGGGCGAGATCTAGGATGGGATCAGCTTTGGCAGGCTTGAGGGCTGGCGGTTGAATGTCTCACCATAGGTCCAAGGTTGAACATGCCAAAGAAGCCGCCTCTCTCTTCCGGGGTTGAGATGTCACCGATTACACCGGCACCTAAGCCAAGTTAGTTTTTTTTAAGTCTGTCATCTCGTCAAAACACTCACCGAGGGCGATGGTACTAGCACAGCCTGCAGCTTGGAGGCATCGCAGCACGATCAACAGCCAGAAGGCATCCGTTGGACACACCGCAATTCCCACGCAAGCACCTATGAGGACAGTGAGGCAGACCAAGAAGACCGGCCGTCTTCCATATCGATCGGATAAAGGACCCCAGAGCATCGGGGCTATTGCGAGATTAGCTCGACGAACGATCTAGGGCTCATTAGACGGAGACACTAACAAATTCCTTGCATGGCAAGAAACGCCGTCACACTCAAGTTCAGCGCTTCAACGGACTTCCCAAACGCCTCGGACAGCTTCGGGATGGCGGGCAGGTAGATGTTCGCGGGCAGTGGGCTAAACAAAGTCAACCTCAGTCGCCAAATACGCTCCGAGGGCTACCATACCTGTAGAACCCGGCTACGGCGACCATACCAACGATGAACCATTTTTCTTTCCGGGTGAAGATGCTATGCGGCTCCGCCGCCGCCGTCTCCCCGAGCGGCAGGGTGAGGGGCTCCGGGGTGGCGCCGGTCCCGGCCTCGTTCTTGGCGCGTTCATGCTCGGGTTCCGCCATGGCTGAGTGGCAGTTTACAACAACCTGGGAGTATCACAACGACTACTGAAGGAAGAAGTTCATACAGCAGAAGGGTCTTGATCGCCCCGTGGCCTTGAATGATGTGAAGAAGGAAAAGATTGAGCCGCCACGGCCCACAACAACACCGAGCGGCAGGGCGAATATACGCCGCCCTCGCAGTCGGTCAGCGAAAAAATTGCCCGAGGATAAACTGGGACCCCACACAAAGACCCATGAAGGCCCAGAAGTCGGCCAAAAGCACTCGGTGCCGGTTCGGAAGGGGGAGGCGAAGACGGGTCCAGCGCCCGTTGGGCCCAGCCGCTTATGCCACACCATGTCGTTATTCCCGGACAAGACTGCAGGGCAAAGTCCGACCACGCCTAGCCAACTAGCTCAGAACTGCTGCTAGTGTAGCTCGGCCCGAAGCGATTATAGTGTAAATGTCAATGATGCAACGGGCAGAAGAGGCTTTGTAAGGTGGAGCGCGGCGGGTCGATGTGATGTCAGTGTGTCATGAGTTCCAACAAGACAGGAGCGGGTCTCGTTACCTCCCGCACTATGAGTCGGCAATCTAGCTTGGCAGAGGCTATTTGGGGTTGAGTTGAAGGTACATGAGATCCATTTGAGAAGACATTATTGCCTGTAACGGACCGTCTCCCATTGCCAACATCTGATGACCTGGGGTTGACCAGAGACGGTCGAGTAGATGGTGAGACCTCAGACGGCGAATGGGGTCTATGCATCCTGCGCGCTACAATTTACATTGGATCAACTTTGTTCTAGGGTAGAGCGCTCTTAGGAGTACCATGATGAGTAGGTCCATAACTTCCCTTATCATCGTCCTTGTCCTTCTCATGGTTGGTTTCTCCTAATTACTCAAGGTCGAGAAACGAGCCTTCAAATGGAAGGGGAAAGCGAGGGATTCTTGACAACTTCGTGTCGAAGACATTAAAAGTGAAGTACGGGCTCTCTTCAGTTTCAAGTTTGTCATCTAGCAACTCATGTGCTTTAGAATTACCAATACTCATCACAATCTAGTTGACACCAACATACCCTCACTGAGAAGCCGTTATTCCTTCTTGCATAGAACTCAGCAACGACAACGTGTTTTCAGTTGAGAGCGCACCATTGCAGGCACAACCGGAACCCAGCTGTTTGAATGCTAGACAAAACGCCGGTCTGTTACTAAAAGCACAGGCAAGTTCTGAAGTCTCAACTACGCGCAACCTGTTCTGCGGTTAATCGGCGAGCTCAGCATAGCTCCGGTCTCGGACTTGATCACCCGTCCCAAACAACTTATACAGTGGTTCATGCATGCAGCCGTGCCGACAAGAGACGGTGAAGACGACAGATATGTGATGTCAGACTTGCTCGGGCCACATTAACCCAGGGTCTCGTCACTCAATAACTATGCCTCGATGCTGGACCGCACCGTGCCCAGCGGAGCTGCGCACCGGCTTTCAGCTATTCTCGGACTCGCTAAACATCTCCGAATTCCGCGGAGCGGATTGCTCGAGCTTTCTGTAAGGGGCAATCATCGCGACGTGCTAACATTTCCGGCCCGGCGCCGCGGTCCTGGCAGCCGGTGCGCTCAATTCTGCTCTGGCTTTGCAAACTCCCCTGCATGGCGCAGACGGCGGGTGCGTTTCGGGGCCGATCTCCGAGACGGCCGAGAGAAATTTTATGTCACAATGCGAGTTTGCAGACCTCCGGCTTGCTGTATCTCTCACTCCGGAAGTGCAAAAAAGACCACGTCGAGGTGTTCCATCCAGCGTCGGCACCTCCGGAAGTTGCGGTGTGTCTCGGCGCGCAATCGCATCTTGCCCCTTGTCAGGGCAGGAGGAAGTATCAAGTGGTTGCCAACTACAACTCCTACGGTCCGCCCAGTGTCCGGAATAGAAGGCGGCAAAGAAACGGGTGGAAGCATCCAATGTTCGTCCCATCGAGCGGGTGCCTGCATCACCCGCCCCTCCGTCATGCCGGATCCATGGCCGTCGGGCATCGTCTCCCGGGGTTCAGGGACCATTCTGGACATCCTTTTTCAAAAAGGAGGTGTGCTGCGCCGTCGAAGCTGGAAGATCAGGAGGATTGGAAAACAAAGAAGCGAAAAGCAAGATACAGGTGCGCCGTCACGCCGTGCGAGACGCGTCTTGATTCCCACGTCCCGGGCCCATTGGTGTGTTGGAGCATGGGTTGGTATTGGAACCCCTATTTTCCATTCCGGTTGGAGGAAACGGGCTCGACACGTTGCTTTGTGTGTATGCAAAGAAGAAATGCCCACGTGTTTCGAGGAGATCCGAATCTCACGGCGCATGGCTTGGAGGAAGAAAACAATGCGCCGAACCTGAGAAAATTCTCTTCGTTGCCCCTGAAACTGCACACGCATTCATCCAATCACCTCCCCCTTCCCAACAGTGCAAGTAGCCGCCCGGAGATGCCGTTTGCCTCTCCCAATTGTTTTTCTTTTCTGCTTCTATTTCGCACGTATGCATGTCGTGGCAACTGAAACTTGCAGGCGAGGCGAGCGAAGAGGTCCAAGGCAGCGGAACCACTTTCCGAGGGGCTGAATGCGGTGCAGCTTTCTGTGTCACCTCCTTCATCCAGGCAAGATTCGCTTCGGATGTTGAACAGGATGCATTCTGAGACCATGGAAGCTTTGAAAACAGAAAAGAAAAGGAGGAAATGAGATAGAGAGGGAGAGGAATGATCCACCTCACCGAAGTTGTCACCGGAGTTAGGTCACATGCTGAAGGGAGTGCGGAGTTGATGCCACGGCGTAGGCCACATTGACACGGCATCACCATCTGACCTCGCCCTCGATCGTGAGATTGGACGCGTCGGCTCACACGACCAGAGCCACGACTTCCGCAACCGTTATCCTTTCCCTTTTCCCCGCAATCTTGAATACCGTCGTGCGAAGGTGGTTGGCCCAGACGTGGCCGATCGCAGCCACCATGCCTCCACGTCGTTGTCGAGCAACGCAACACGAGCGAGAGACCCTGAAAGTGCCGCCTCAGTGCCATGCTCTGAACGTTGTCCCCGCGGAAGCCGTTCAAATAGGGTTCCATTTGTAGCCGCCTCGTCCGGGACTGCGGGATAGCGTGAACTCAACGTGTGGCCTCAGCCGCTATCCGGGGTATGGGCGTTCGTCGCGTGGCCGTGTAGGATTGGTATGTTTCCGGGCGAGGAGAGATGCATCGGAAGGACGCAAGAGACGCTAGCGAGAAACGTTGAGATTTTCCCTTCGTGTGGTCTGCATGTGGTCTCTAATGCTGTGATGCTGTGGCTGTCGTACCGGCTCGATGTCAGATGGGATGTCAGCACGCTCAGGGACCTGTCAGCTTCACTCGTCCGTCCCCCTCCACGTTTCCGTCTTATCAGGGCGGCGGTTCATTGGATAGAGAAAAAAAAAGGAAAAGAAGAAAAAGAAGCTGTCGGTCTGGATCCGGTCCCGGTCGTCCACTGGTGCAAGGGAGAAGTGGGAACTCCGCCGTGGGGGTGTGGATGCGTGGGTGGCTGAGCCTCTCCCTCCCTCGTCCGGTCGAAGTGGTGCGGTTTCCGACGGATATGGGCCGACATTGGCAGCAAGAGCTGGGGAAAGGATGGGTGTCAAGTCGAGATTGCAGATTTGGCGCCATCTTCCCCGCGAAACGCCAACGGAACGAGGTTTCCTTTGCTCCGTAATTCTCTCCATATCTGGGGAAGAGACAAGTTGGTTCGAACCTTGAAGTTGGAACCTTCAGTTTCACTAACGTAAGCCACTTTGACTAGACGGATGTTTCGTCCAGGTTCGTGGCACTATCAGGTAACGAGAAATGGCCGCAAAGCTTATCTCATCGTCCGGCCGTCTTTGCTCGTTCTTGGTCCCGTCTTGTCCGCCATCCCCCTTTGAACCCGCGAGGGAGGGGGAAAGCGGGCGGTCTAGGAACCCCAAGACGAGGAATTGGGGAAAAGGGCCCAAGAGCCCAAGAGCCCAAGAGCCCAAGAACTACCAAGACTCACTAATCTGCGCCTGGCCGTGGTTGGGTTGCGGCAGACTGGATCCAGGCCAGCGGCCCAGAACTTTGAGCTCGCGCGCGCGCAGGCAGAGAGCTAGTTTACTGGGCTTTTCTCCCCGGCGTCCGTATTTCGACGGCGGTGACGAGATGGCGGTCTTTTCCCCGGTATCGGTTCCCGTTGGTTGCCCGGACAGAAGTCCGTCCGGGGCCCGGTCTCCAACTTTGTGTTGATTGCGCTATCCACACCAATGGCACGCGAAATATTGCGCCTGACGGCGCAACAAACTCCAAAAGACGAGCAGAGATCTTGGCCACGGCGCTAGCAGGATGACAGACGGGGAAGAAGCCCGCAGGAGCTCGCCCCTTGCCGCCTGTTACCCACTGCCGGTCCTCCCATGGTCCTTCCAAGTCTCCTCTCTCCCCAACCTGCTTATCCTCTTCTCGGTCTGTCTCCGCGACCTCCGTGCGGGGAAGCAGACGCCCAAGAAACGTGGAAAAGCCACTGGATTGCGGGGAGGATTAGCAGAGGGGAGAAGCATGGAGGGCACGGATGAGGGCTCCTAACCCCGTCATATCCGTTTAAGCCTGCAAGTTTTCGCTCTCATTGTCTGTTTTGGCCATCTCTTATGCTTATTCTGCCTTGAAAGAAGTGGAGACAGCCGTGAGGGGAAGATGGGGAACGGGGGGGCGGTGATGATGACAGTGATGGCGAGAACGAGCCCGCCATGGGTGTTTGGAGGAGCAGCACTCCCAAGACCACAGATATGTTGAAAAAAAATCTTTGGAAAAATTGCCCACTCTCTTGCGACCCTCACGACTCAACACCGCCGCGGTCTTGGACCTCCTTGCCCAGTCCCGTTGGCCCAGAACCCAGTCAAACGCTCCATGTCCGGTCAAAACGGGCACTACACCCCTCTCTCTCTGCGTTGCGTGCCCTCGGCGACAAGGGAGCTAAGGGGAGTCCGTACATAGCATCTGTGATGTGAGAATTTTTGGAATATTCCACTCTGCGCCCAGACGCAGACAGTCGGACCTTCTCAGCGCCACGCCGTAGCACAAACATCACATATGCAGGTGAAGCGTGTCCCCCTATTCCCACCTCCTAATCGCTTGCTCCGGGGCGTTTTCGCTGCTGTGTTTGTGTACTTACAGTGCCATGTACGGCGGACGCATCGCAGATCATAGATTCTATGGTATTGCCCTCACGGCGCCAACAGCAACAGGGTCGCGAACGTGACGTGACGGTGAGCGACCCCGGCCTGCAAGATACGAGTCATGGATCTCTGGCCTCTTGTCTCTCTCTCAATCCCAGCGCCGCCGTTGGTGCTGTCTTTCTCCTGCCTCTCTGAGCCTTGGCACCTTTCTTCTGGCCCTTCTCCGCCTCCGATACCCTCATCTCAGAGTTCCATCATCCCCCCAATTCCAACTCAAGCCTTAGCTCCGGTGAACCCCGGCCAGGTGCCCCCCGGACGGCCCCGGTCTGCCGGCCAATCACTAGCAGCAAAGCCGTTTCCGGGGTGGGCTCACGAGAGGTGCCAAGATCTCTTGGTGCGCATTTGCAGGTAAGTAATCCGGTCGTACGGACAGGAAGGAAAAAAAATACACGAAAAATTAGACGCAGCCAGAAGGCTAGAGATAGATGCGTGCCCAAGTGCCCTACCTGCAGGAGTAGTGTATGTAGTCGCGGATGAAGCACCCCCTGCCGGTCCCTGTCGTTACGCCCTCGTTATTGTACCGTAGGCTATCCGTACGGAGTACTGACATGTACTCTGCGATCCAAACGCCGCATGACCTGTGCTTTGCATTACCCTTAAGCAGTGGATGGGGTTTAATCTCGTCTTTTTTGGTCACGGCTTGTCCGACATAGGAAGACTGATAAGAGCCTCGTTGCTGTGAATGGTAACCATGTGCTCCACCACGACAGATTACACGTGGTGGCTTTACCTGTGGCTGGCGTCCAAAGTCGAGACTCGAGGTCAAAAAGCCCAAGGCAGTACGACTATGGTACGAACGGAGTCGAGTATGGGTGATTGTATGGTACTTCTGCTTCCCAGGTTGTACTCTGTGAAGTCTCTCTCTGCGACGGAAAAAGACATGGGTGCGAGCAACATCATCCCCTCTCACCCCTGCGAAACCCTCCCTCCCCCGCACAGTGATGTCTACCCGCATCCATCCATCCCTCCATGCCATGTCCCTTCCCCCATCTGCCATGCCAATGTGGATGTGGGTGGGAGGAGATTGCTGACACCATACGGAGTACTTCGTCGCCCTCGACGTCGGTCGCCTCTCATCTCCATTGCGACCGTTCGCAAATCAACATGTATGAGTGTGAGTGGATCGTCAGGTAGCACTCGGCGGCGACGGAGGATGGAGGGACTCCTCCCTACCACCCCTACACTCTATCACTTAATGGAGTTGCCCAGTCGGACGCCCACATGTAGCCTCGTTCGTCATGGATGTCTCCTGCTGCTGCTCCGTCTGAACTCACACTCTCTCCTGGACTCGGATCTTATAAAGACGTGCCCGACGTTTCATCCCATCCCGGAGGAGAGATAGATCGTCTCTCAGCTTATTAACCCCTCCAGACCCTCGACCCCTCTCTCCCGTCGTTCGGTAGTGCACAATCGCATATTCTCTCTTGCCGCGTTGCACCGCATCGCATCGCGCTCGCGCTCGCTGTCTGCCCCATCCCATTTCAGTCCATACTCGCTCTTCTCGGTCTTCTCCCCAGAGACCAGGGCCCAACCAAATTCCGGCACGCTCCCGTCGTCCCCGTGCTCTTGAACCACCCGAGCATCTGGCCGAACCAAACGGCACCACGAAGCTCCGCCAGTAGAAGAGGATTCTTCTCTCACACACAGATCGGAAAGAGACACGACGCCCGCCGCCTCCCTGCACCCATCCCCATCTTTTTCCCTTGCCCTTTCCCAACCCATCCTCTGGTTTCCCAAGGAGCCCAATAACCTCCCACGGCAAGCAAACACGCACGAACAACGCCCACCCCCTCCCCTGAAACGAAACCCGCAGCCATGGAAGAGCACTACAACAAGCGCGACGTCGAGCTGAACGAGAGGAGTTCGGACGAGAAGCCCCAAGATGCCCAGTTCGAGCAGGCCCGCCAACTGGCCGACCTGCCCGATCCCGACGCCGGCAAGACTCCCGAAGAGCGGGCCGAGATTGTACGTCCTCACTCACCACCCTTCCCCCCGTGCTTCTCTCGCTGCGGCGGCAGAAGCATACAACGAAGAATCTCAGGCGGCTAACATGCGTGCTTTGCGAATAGGACCGCAAGTTGATGTGGAAGGTCGACCTCTGGCTCGTCCCCTGGCTCTCTCTCCTGTAAGATCACTACTCACTTAATCCATTTCACTCTCACATCCGTCGCGCATCATTTCTAATAAACTGCTCACAGCTACCTCCTCTCATTCCTCGACCGAACAAACATCGGCAATGCACGTCTCGCCGGCATGGAGAAGGACCTGGGCATGGGCGGCACTGACTACAACTTGTCGCTCACCATCTTCTTCATCTCATACGCCGTCTTCGAGCCCGCCACCAACGCCCTCCTCAAGCGCCTCACACCGCGCATCTTCTTTACCGGCATCATTGTTGTTTGGGGAACCATCATGACTCTCATGGGTCTCTGCCACAACTTCCCCGGCCTGCTGGCTGCCCGTTGGTTCCTGGGTATCGCCGAGGCCGGTCTCTTCCCCGGTGTCAACTACTACCTCTCCTGCTGGTACAAGGGCTCCGAGATCGGTGTCCGCTCCGCCGTCTTCTTCTCCGCCGCCGCCCTGGCCGGCTCCTTCGGCGGCCTCCTCGCCGCCGCCATCGCCAAGATGGACACCATCGGCGGCAGGCCCGGCTGGGCCTGGATCTTCATCATCGAGGGTCTCGCCACCGTCATCGTCGGCGCCTTCTGCTGGTGGATGGTCTTCGACTGGCCCGAGGACGCCCGCTTCCTCACCCCCGACGAGCGCATCCGTGTCCAGCGCCGCCTCCTCGCCGACAAGCAGGGCCGCACCGCCGAGGACTTCGACAAGCGCCACATCTACGAGGCCATGAAGGACTGGAAGACGTACGGCTACATGGTCATCTACATGGGCTGCCTCGTGCCCCTCTACGCCTTCTCCCTCTTCCTGCCCACCATCCTCCGCGGCATGGGCCACGAGGGCACCAAGGCCCAGCTCCTCTCCGTCCCGCCCTACGCCGTCGCCGCCGCGCTGACCGTCACCGTCGGCGTCATCGCCGACCGCACCCGCTACCGCGGCTACTGCAACATCGCCACCGTCACCATCGGCATCGTCGGCTTCGTCATGCTCATGGCCTCGAGCGACCCGCAGATCCAGTACGCGGGCACGTTCCTCGGCGCCGCGGGAATCTACCCGACCATCTCCAACACGCTCTCCTGGGTCATCAACAACACCGAGGGCTCGCTCAAGCGCGCCTTCGTGCTGGGCATGGTCGTCGGCTGGGGCAACCTCAACGGCGTCGTGTCGTCCAACATCTACCTCACCCACGAGAGCCCGCGCTTTTTCACCGGCCACGCCGTCGTCCTCGGCTACCAGGTGCTCTTCCTCCTCGGCGGCTCCGTCTTCATGCACATCGCCTTCCGCCGCATGAACTCGTACCGCCGCGCCGGCAAGATGAACGCCAAGTGGGACGCCATGACCGAGGAGCAGAAGTGGGTTGCCGGCGACAGGCGTCCGGACTTCTTCTACACGCTCTGAGCGACTGGAGGGAGGGAGAAAGGAGCGTATTGCATTTTCTTTTGCGGTGCTTTACTTGGGAAGACATATACCTGTAGACCTAGGGTCGGAAGCGGGATGAGGAAACGAGGTTCTTTTCTTTCTGGGATGACGGTTCGGGAAAAGGAAAATTGGGGGAACGCGTCTATCGGCACGACACAGCGTTGAGGACGCTCATTTTGTACATTGCTTGGCCTGATATATGGCCCTTTGTGACGTCAATGATACCACACAGCAGTTTGCTTTACTCACATGCCTGTCCGTCCGTTTGGGTGCACCTGAAGTCGAATGGCTGTATGGGAATGCTTGCAAGAGAAGAGACCTCATAGAATGACAGGCACAGCAGAGTCGAGACGAGACTTGCATGTTATGGGCTTGAGAACAACATGTAGGTGGCTATGCTCTTGTCAGAGAGCTGAAGGAAGGTCTCGTGGCGAAAATCATTCCGACCCTCCCGGAGCAGTGTCTACGCCACTCGATCGGCCCGGGGACCTGTCGCCACGGCCCACGGGAGCCACTTCGGCCGGCCCCCCGTGGTCGCACTTGAAGAACCTTCCCTCGGAATGCAACCAACCCATCTGGTGTCCCGGTCTCATCTGTCAGATCTCACAGTAGCACACGTTCGACCTGCATTTGCCCTATCTGGTATCCCGTCGCGCCGATCGAGTCCTCTCGTCAGCACCAACTCCCGGGCGTCCGCGCGACTCCGCGACCACCTGACCGCGTCCGTCCTACCTGAATCGTCCAACGGCCACGGGAGCAACGATATCCAATGGTTGCGGGTATGCTTACGTCAAAAGAGCTGGGTAGGACTCAGCTCTCTTCTTGGCTTCCTGTTTCGCCTTCATTTGGGGAGATCTGGTGGCCGAAGAGAGACCGCAAAGGCTTAGATACGAGGCTTAGAGGTAAGATGATACCACAATAGCACCTGAGACAGAAAATCGGGCAAAAGAAACAAGATCCTTCGTACACTGCCTGCCCGAGTGTGAGAATGAGCCGTCTATAAAAGACAACCAGCCGGTATTTGAGGCAATACAAGCTACCAAATCAGTCACCAGAAACACAGAACACCGTCAACGTATCCCTTTGAAGGAGTCATCATGAGGCCCGTTTTCATTCTCTCAGCCCTCTTGCCATCTCTGGCCGTCGCCGCTCCGGCGGAGCTTCACCAGCGGCAGGATTCCATCACCCACTTTGATGTGAGCGAGTTCCAGGCCAACTGCCGCGCCGACAACACCGGCTGCTCGTAAGCCCCCTCATAAATCATGCTCTGCTCCAACCTTGACCATCGATGCTTTCGAGCCTCTGAGTGTCTCACCAAAGACCCAATACTGACATCTTCAGGTGGTCCATCACCATCATCTCGCGGGGCCTTGCAACCATCCCCGTCGTTCCAGTCACTTGCTCCGCCTTGACTGCAGTCGGGAAGAAGTTTCCCAGCTCCTCCCCGCCGCTCGTCTGTTCCGACCCCATTGCCGGTATCGATTTCACGCGCGTTGCTCAGGGCTACCGCCTTTCCGTCTTCGACGAACAGAGCGCTGAGAAGGACGAGGTCGCTGCCACTGTGCTGCCGATCGGGGACTGGCCTGGGATCTTGGACTCTACTGGGTACCATGAGACGTACATCGGGCCCTCTGAGTTCACTATCCCGGTTGCTTAGGTTCTTATTCTGTCAATGTTGAAGTTCGTGAGGGCATATGTTGTCAGAAACAGGCGGCAGAAGCAGGCGGCAGGGTCACTGGGAACAGTCATTTGTGTAGCAGTTGTGAGGACGTCTAAGAGTAAAGAAGCAAAGAACTCCCGCCGGACGGAAACGCCAGTTTTTTAGACAACAGACTCAAAAGAAATTACTCCACCCATGCCCCTGGCATAGTCCGCTTCTCTGGCTTCAGACCCTTCCGTCTCAGCATCCTTAAATGCTTCTTCTCCTGTTTCCTTGCGAATCTAGCGTGGTTGAAGCGACAGGAATGATACTCGCACCAGCCGGTTTTATCTGAGAGACAAGGTTGGCCCAGCTTGTTCCCAGACTGGCACATCGTATGAGTGCTTCCATGAAATGGCCACAGATCGAGGTAGTTTCCGTCCATGTCGCAGGGGCAAAACGATGTTACTTGAGATAGCATTCTTGCGACATTCTTCAAGCGTCCGTTGGCCATGTGGTCTTCCAACTCTTTTAAAGCCCATACTTCATTTCCCGCCGCCTCATTCGCTTCTGCGTCCTCCTCTATGTCTCGCAACTTCAAAGTGCAAGCGTGTAATAAATTACGAATGCTTCTCTCGTTGACATGATTTGTTCATGATTGTGAATTCAATGCGTTGATGCACTCGACGGCCTCTTTGCAGTAAAAGCCTCGCCAAATACCAATATCTGGACAGAAGTTGAAGTATCCTAGCAGCTGCGAAGCCGGACTTTCGGGATCTACACAGACTGATATTACAGAATCGAAGCCCGATTCTAGATTCAGTGCTGTGATCTTCCTGGGGCGAACATAGCCGTAAAACCTATCAGGTCGATCCAGATGATTGGATTGAGGTAGCATCTCGATGGGACCCGGGTTCAGGATGGATTCTTCCTCGAGATACTGGCGGACGTCCACTTGGCATTCATCCAGGAGGCTGAGATACTGAGACAACATTTGCGTCTCATCGATGACGCCTGGATCGATACTCCAGATAAGGCCGCTCAAAGTGGTTCTGCCCTGGCGATCTCGGTAGTGGATATCTGCACCGCCCTTGATCAATCGCGAAATAATGACCTGGCAAAAGGCTTTTGTCCGTCCATTTCGCGACTCATTCCTTTCCTGGGACAACCAAACAGCGACCAAGCAAAGGAGAGAACCAAGGTAGTCGGCAATCGGAAGCGCCGAACGCTCTCGTCCTGAGATTGCCAGCCACTCTATGGCGTCGAGAACAAGTGGAACGCTATGCATGCTGGAGCCTTGTGGGAATCCAGGACTCGGAATAATGTCTTCGGGGTCGTAGTAGACGAGGTCTATTTCCGAGCATAAAGACCTGAAGCGCGATTGGGCCCCATGGTTTAACCATCTATGATCGAGTCTGCGCACATACAAATTTCTCAATTAGCAGCGGGACTTACGACAAAATTCGGAAAGAAAAGGCAAACATAAAGAGGAGGGGATTTGGTGCTCTCTTACGTGCATTGAGCTACCTTCGCGTCCACGATGTAACCTAGCCGTTGCATAAAGGGAATTACATTGCTGTATCCAAACAACTCAGCAAACTTTGAAGCATAGTGAGGGTCAGCTTGGTCTCAAGAAAGGCCTTGGTGATATACCTCTGGGAGGGTCATACTCCAGCCAGGTTCAAAATTATGAAAAGAAATCTCAGTGTTGAGAGAGCACATTCCTCCACGGAAGAGCTCCGAGAAGTCTCCCCATTCGCATTTTGTTTCGATCACCGGATGAATGTCGTCCAAGTACGTAATATAGTTGACGATATGGGGTAAACAAAGGCCGAAAGAAGGCGAGGAGTCACTAACAGAAGTGTTTGTAATCTCAATGGACCTGGAGATCAAAGGCGACCATATTCTGTAACGTGTTGTTGTAGATTCTGCTCCAAAAGCGCTGCCGTTGTAGTTTTCGGGCCTTCGTCGCCTTTGCCTTGTCTCAAAGGATAGAGAAACAATGTTTAACCAGGAGTATTGTTTAGATGAAGTGGATGTGACGAAGCCTGTCTTGTATCCGTTCGTGTATTTCGTATCGAAGTTTAAGTCGGTCTCGTCAAAGTTGGAACCCAGAGCGGTCTTTTTCCGCTTCATCTGAACAACTTGAGTTGTTGACGCCTCCTGAGGCCGACCTTCTTCATAGACTCCTCCACTCATATGGCTACAGAGACTGTCAGCTCCCAGAGCCATTGTGAGGCGGAATTGTCTTGACTTACAGAATTGTGGTCGTGAGAGAAACATTCAACACCGTCAAAGCCTGCTCAAGCTGCCGCTCCATCTCGAGTATCTCCTCCCTTTTCATGGCAAGCTTGACCTTCACCCAGCTTCTCGACACAATGCTGCCGCTTCCCAAGCTGAAGCTCTCGGTCTTGTTCAGGGCGTCTTGAATGGGCGACAGTCGCTGCAGACAGACGACGAGCATCTCATAGATGTGCTCCCGGCCGGGGACATATCCGCCGCGTCCCCGACCTTGGTTCTCGAGCGGCGTTGATTATATTTGCTGTCATGGCGAAGATCATCTTCAACAGCCCATTGAGGCGGACAATCTCGGTCGGCTCGTCGTGGATAGTGTCGAGGAAGGCAACAAGCTTGCGGGTCGTCTGGCTGAGCTGCATAGCGAGAGAGACCAGGCCAACGACACTGGCCGCTACGCTAAGTCCGTCCATGGTTCCTGTGTGTCGATTTGAGAGCGTTAGATGGTGCTACCGGATCTTGTCCATAGATTGCTGGAGTATTGTGGTTATTATGAAGGTGAGCGGCCCGCTGGACGATGGAAAGGGGTAATTGCGCTACCCAGACGAGGCTCCAGGCATAAGCGCAGCCAAGAGACCAGGCCGTTGACCTACATACTGGGCTTGGGGTCGTGCAGTATTCATATCTGGCGGCCGATAGTCCAGCGTCTCGAGAACGCCCTCCAATCAGGCGTAGATACATCCCTGACTGGACGTTGAACGTGTCTCACAAGAGACGTATAGCCACCTTGTGTGGGCGCACGGGTGCGGGCATTCTCGGCATTATTTCTTGGAGACATCATCGACGTCTCGGTATAGTTAATCGAAAGAAACTTTCATTAGTCACTTGTGGTGGACATGTATTCTGTTTCAGTCTATCGAAGTCTCACTGTATAGTCCGCAGGGGAGGAGCTCTGTCTAGGGTTAGGGTCTGGGCATCGCGGGGTTGTCCGAGGGAGAGGACTTCTAGCTACGGGCAGCACGAACCATAGGACACTTGGAAACACGCCCCTAGCCATTCATTCGAGTCTTCTGTTTACAGAGAGATATCTGCATTCTGCAGCTACAGCTCTAAGCCCCGAGCCCCGAGGGACAGCTGCCGAGGATTTGGCTACTAGGCAGGCCTAGCCGTGGCTGTACCCTTTCGGCACGGCACATAATTCAATAGGAATTTCTAGGGCCGATCTATGTATGTCGGTAGTAGAAGCTTCTTTCCGTTCCCCGCCACGCCCACGATCTGCCTCATGCTGGGCTGGATCCCCATTCGTGGTATTTCTTGGCGCATTGTATAGGACTCTTGCCCACTATGCAACCCACCACGGTCGGCAACAGAGGGATGAATACTAGCGGTATATGGGCCTTCCAAACCTATAGGACAACATGAAGGACGAGACTCTGTGGTCGATTATGTCATCGTCCGCCGTCGCCCCGGACCCGAACGACGTCTAGCAGCGAGTCGCATCCACGCCGGCACTAGACGCCATGGACAAGTGCGGACCCAAATCCTGGTCCCCATGACTGGCCCTACTGCAGTTATTAACAGAGTAACTACGCCCGCCGAGACCCCAAAGGCCGGGCGTTGGTTCGAACCCTCCAACTGTCGCTGGTCTCCTCGTCCCCGCGGCGGCCGAGCCGATGGTGCTTCGGCTGCCGCTCACCCAGCTTCGGTTCGGCACTAATAAGCTCTACAAGCTCCGCCCAGGGCACTTGGTGAGCGGACGAAGCCAAAAATTGTCGACGTGGGCGGCGGTTCTGGCACCGAAGATCGTACGTGGGACAAGGACGAAATCGCCAGGGCTGGGGGATGGATTCAACCGGACACAGACGAGCTAGCCTCACAAGTCCCGTTAGAAAGCCGTTTCTCGGTATTCAAACGAAGGTTTGATGATGACAGAAATGATGCAGTGGGTTGTCGCATAATTGCTGCAGCAGCGCGAGATATCCGAGAGGCTCGGCGGCGGCAGTCAGGGCCGCAGGATGCACTGCCCAGGAGGGTGGTTGTGTAATTTGATGAGGCAGAGTGTCTGTCGAATCACAGCAACAGTTGTACAGGTGCAAGTTCCGCGGTAAGGCGTTGTTCGCATTTCTTTGCATCAAGCCGTTTGGGCGGTTTTGTCCTCCAGTTCAGAGCTACACGAGGACGTACATGGGCGTGTTGCGTTGCACTAATGTATCATCGCCTCACGGCTGCGAACATCTTGTCGGGTCTGACCAAGTCCATACCCGCTTAAGGCAACCATTGTTTCATGCTGGAGAGAGAACTGATTCAAAATGCGAGAACGTCGCAGTCCTCTAAACCTCTTTCCTGCATTCCTCCATCGCCACTTCTCTATCTCATCTGGCCAGCAGCTGCTTTTGACTCCACGTCGATAATTTTATCCCTGTCTCAACCATGGAAGGAGTCGTCTTGCCACAAGCGCCTGGGCCTGTTGAGCAACAATTAGCTCACGCTCCGACAACGTCTTTAGACAGTGCTGGGCCGAAAACCGATAAGATTCCTGTATCTCCTGTTCAGGACATCTCCGACACACCTTCAAATCCCAAGGCCAACGATGTACGAGGCTTTCGGCCATCCGTCAAACAACAAGCACCAGATACGCCCGTTCGAGTGCCTACCCCTGCCACGGTGGTACGCTATAGCACCCCAGACATTCAACACAGTCGCTTTATCGTCACTACGAACCTTCCGGTTTACATGACTGCTCTTCTGCTGGTAACCTTTGCTGCGTACGTCTCTATGGTCTGGAGTCCGAATGGGTCGCGAGTCATCAAGGAGTTATTTGGAGACCATAGCAACACTATCACTCTGGTCCGTTTAGATTTTACCCTCTGCCCCAAAAATCCCAATGTGTTGCTTCGACACTAATAGTTATAATAGTTCGCCTTGATGTTTCCGTTTCTCTATGCTTATCTCAGTCGTCGACTGATGCTCGGGACTCTGATCCTAGTACATCACGAATCGCTACATAGCCCACCCTACCCGCCCACTACAGCAACCCCATTCAGCTCACCAGACTCACCAATCGACTCACCTGTCGCTCATGTCCGCTCTACAACATGCTAGAATTGTCGCTCCTTTTTCTCAACGGCCAAACATCTGTCCCCCATCGAAAGGCCCATCAGCGCTCGAATCAATTCAAACAGAGCAAATCCGGCCCCTTCGCTTGACTGTTTGGCAAATGCTTGTTTGATTTGGTATAAATACCTAATCGGGAAGTTAGTGGACCTATCTTGAAGTCCCCAGAGGGCATACACAAGTATATCTTGAAGTTGAAGTGCTCTAGTACTACGTCCTTGAGTCTCTAAGCTTAGTATAGTACTTAATCAATACTTACCAAGCATTAGTTACGGAGAGACGGAGGTAGCCGCGGGAGTCAAAGTCGCCGCCGTGGAGCTCTCGTAGGTAGGCCAACCGCTCGGAAGGGCCGTAATTGACGCGTACGTGGGTGGGGATACTATAGAGGTTCGTTGCTGCT